>VZTX01015923.1:15776-95209 GCA_013400915.1 Pardalotus punctatus
CCCGCCCACAGCCGGCCCACCGCGGGCATCGGCCGCCGCGCGGAACCCCGGCGGAACCCCGGCGCTGCCGCTCCCGTGGGCGGCACGGCCCTTCCGCCGCGCCGCACCGCTCGGCTCGCCGGAGGCCGCGCCGATTGGCTGGAAGAGCCAGCGAGCTCCGCTGTTATTGGTCCATCTGCCGAGGGGGCGGGGCGAGAGAGCAGGCGGGCCGGGACGGCAAGATGGCGGTGCAGGCGGTGCACCTGGAGGCGGACGCGTTCTTGGTGTGCCTGAACCACGCGCTGAGCACCGAGAAGGAGGAGGTCATGGGGCTCTGCATCGGAGAGGTACCGCCCGCGGAGGGGCGGCCCCGGGGAGGGGCGGGTGGCGGCGCTGCCTATGGGGGTTGTGGCCCGTGTGGGGCGCGGGCTGTGACCGCCGGCACCGCGTACGGAGCGACCCCGGCACACCGGCATCCCTCTCGTCTGCGGCCCTGGCGGCCGCCAGCGCGTAGGTCAGCTCCTGTGAAAGTCGAAGCTCAGAGCCAGGAAAGCTTCCCATCCCCGTGCTCCGGCGCACTCCGATGCGCACCTGTGCCTTGTAATGCTCAGAGGAGCCGGCCGCGCCCCGCGGGTGGTTGTTTCTCTAGCAGAGGACTGACTGATTTCTCCTCTGTGTCGTTAGGTTGACACCAGCCGAATCGTCCACATCCATTCTGTGATAATCTTGCGCCGCTCTGACAAGAGGAAAGACCGTGTGGAGATCTCACCAGAGCAGCTTTCAGCTGCTTCTACTGAAGCAGAGATATCCTTTAGTAGAGACAGCAGCAGGCTCGCCAGTGAAGTGCTTTACATCAGAGCTCTTTTCATGTCCTGTGTTCTAGGCTTGTAGTTGGCTTGAAGCTGTCAGCTGCTCAGCTGGGAGGGCTGTGCTGACAGTTGCCTTTCCCTTTGTTGGTTCCGGCAATTTCAGTGGAATTGTGTAACCAGTTTTTTATCACTGTTTTGTATTTGGTCACAGGTAAAACTGTGGCATGTTTGTGGAGGGGGTGGCAGTTCAGCTGGGAGGCTTAGTGGAAGATGAAAGGTCAGCAAGGCTCCAGGTGCTGCCCTGAGGAGCCGCTTCTATACACACACTCAGGGATGCTGGTTTGGACAGCTGCTGAAATGTTGATTACTGCCATGTGGAAACAAAATCTGATTTGCTTCTGCAGCAGTGACTCTTGATGGTGCTGGGGAAGAGGCTCCCAGCAGTTCCCTGCACTGTCTTACCACCCCTCCAAAGGGATCTGGAATTTTGTTGACTCATAAGAAACTCTTTTAAAAAAACTCTGCTGTTTTTCCTTGTACATACAGCTCTTCCCTTTGCTCTTTTGGTTCCTTGACTCCCACACAGGTTGGCTGAAATGACAGGACGTCCCATGAGGGTGGTGGGCTGGTATCACTCCCACCCCCACATCACCGTCTGGCCATCACATGTCGGTAAGAGGAGCCCTGAGCTGGGCTCTGGGTGAAACTTCCAGCTGCTGATCCAGGTGCTCAGTCACTGGAGTTCCAGAGCTGCACATTGCAACAGTTCTATGTCTCAGACATCCCCTGGTAGGACCAGGTTGTCTGGGTGGGCTTCAGGGGCCTCTGCCAGTGTAGCCCCATTCCTGTGTGTGCTCTCCAAGGACTCAATGACTCAGGAGTCACAGGTCAGCTACTGGTGGTACTACTGTTCTTCCAGATAGAAAAACCAGACTTAGGGTGTGGGGAATAAGCAAAAAAAAGCTGTGGGAATCCCAGGCCTGCTGTGATGATTTCTGAGATCTGTGAGTGTTAATGCAAAACTGAAAAGTTTCATAAAATAAGTACATAAGTATCTTATATGTGTTGGACTTTATGGTGACCTGTGGCACCATGCTGGCTGTGAGATAATCTCTGGTTTTTGGAGCTCATCTTCTATTTCTAAGATTTTATATTTAATTACATTTTAAATTGGATCAATTTTTTAAATTTAAACTTAAGTCACCCAGAGTAAGGATGTAAGAATAAAGCTTGTGACATTTGTCACCAAATTTCAAGTCACCCTTCAAAAGGTGGCAAATCTTTTCCCACTCCTGCAGGTGAGCAGGGCAGGTCTCACTCTCTCATTTCTGTGCCTGCAGATGTCCGCACACAGGCCATGTATCAGATGATGGACCAAGGGTTTGTAGGGCTGATCTTTTCCTGCTTCATCGAGGACAAGAACACCAAGGTAGGCAACTTAAAAATTGGCAACAAACCCTCCAAGTGCTCATGAGAAACATCAGGGCAGAGCTGAAGTCCTTGAGTGCAGCTCTGCAGGAAGGGCAGAACTCTTCTGGGAGCACATGGAAAGCACAGTGGGAATGGTATTTAGATTGTGATCCCAAGGACAGGAGAACAAGTCATGATTCCTCTGTGCTGCCCCACAGCCTGGCTGTGCAGGGGGGCTGCAGCAGCAGCTGCAGTGTGTGCACTGAGAAGGGCCAGGGCTCTTCCCTCAGGTGTCCAGCTCAGCACACACAGCTCTGCCCCTCTGTGCTCCAGCCTCTCCAGGAGGTGTGGCTGCCATGTGAGATAAGCTGACAGTCAGGTCCAGGCAGCTGCTGCTTAAGAGTTTTTTCATCATTAAAAGGTTTATCAATACATGCTTTAAGCAGCTCCAGCAAGCCAATTACAGCAAAATGTCTGTAATTCTATTTGGAAGCATATTCTGCTTCCTGAAAGAATGTGTGGGTTTTGGTGTTTTTTGCCCTTGGAATCTGACTTTCTGCTGTCTCTCTTAGACAGGCAGAATTCTCTACACCTGTTTCCAGTCTATTCAGGCCCAGAAGAGCTCAGAGTGAGTACAGCAGAAAAAATATATGTCCAATTGTATTTTGTCGTGTCTCCTGTCTCTGGCTTGCCTCTAGTAAGTGTCTTCTCAGCCTGTTGTAAGGAGCAAATGTACAGAGATGCCTGCACAGGGTCTCCTGACATCTGCTCTTGCAGGCTGCTAGAAGAGAATATAAAGATTAGGAGTGATTAATATAGCCTAGATAATTTATTGTCTTAAGATTTGCTGTTGTCAGGGAGGGGATTTGTGCTGCAATTGGTTGTGTAGCAGCCCCACCTTTTTGCTTCAGCTCTAGAGGTGAAGCCCTAAGGTTTGCATGGTGCCAGCTCCTCACTGACCACACACAGGATTGTGTTGTCAGAACTGGCTACCCAATTATATTTAATCGTAAAATGCTCTAGCCTTTTATAATTAAAATTCAAGACAAATGTATGGCTATAAAATGCTTCCCTTTGCCTGTCATCTCAGGCATGCGCTCCCAAAAGTGGATACGCAGCACTTCCATGCCTTGGAGACTTGTATGGTTATAGAAGCAAGTTTTTCTTTGCTGCTTTGAAGTTACTTGTGTCTGATACCCTTCTAGATATGAAAGGATTGAAATTCCCATTCATGTTGTCCCCCATGAAACCATTGGGAAAGTATGTCTGGAATCAGCTGTGGAGCTGCCCAAGATCCTTTGCCAAGAAGAGCAAGATGCCTACAGGAGAATTCACAGGTAACAGCCCTGGGGCTCTGCCCCTCTCTTGGACTGTCTTTGCTGACGTGTTCTAATGTTGCTGTTCTTAAAGTACCAAAGCCTTGGCAAAGCTGTAGAAATTAAGAATGATTAGCAGCCCATGTGCCTCTAGAACTGAGCCTGGGGGAACCAGCAGTATTTTGGGGGTTTGTGATCACAGTTTGTTATCCTTTCAAATGTGCAGGGCTTCAGCAAGTGAGGAGGTTTAGGGGTACCTGTGGTCTGGTCAGTGACTCATGGGCAGCTGGTTCTACAGCCTGGGTTTAATATACAATTCCCTGCTGTCTTGTCTCTAACGTGGTTTCTTTTTCTTCCCTTAGCCTCACCCATCTCGACTCTGTAACCAAGATCCATAATGGTTCAGGTAAGGATTCCTTTCTTGCATGTGACATTCCAGGGTGCTGCTCCCAGAATCAAAACGGTGGAGTCTTGTTACGTAGGAACAGAATTGTAACTAGACACTTAAAATGAAAACTTCAAAGGCTGTAAAATACCCTAATCATGGGGTTCATGAATGTTGTGTCCTTGAGGCTTTGTAGAGTTGGTTAAAATTACAAAATACTTTGGCATTGTCTGGGGTTTTGGGGTTTGGTTTGTTTAGGTTATTTTTTCTGTTAGAACAGGAAAGGGGATTTGGGATTTGTTTAGTGTTAAAGTGGTGTCTGCCTGACCTCTATGCACACTTCCAGCTCCTGGCACTTTATGTGTGTTACACAGGTGTGACATCTTTGTTTTTGCTAGTGTGATAGGATGAATCCTAATCCCACTTCTGTTCCAAGTTTATTACCCAATTGTCCATTCTGACACATTTAGGAAATGAAGCATTTGATGATGCTTCTAAATTTAGGTATTAATTAGCAGTAGTGATGAGCTGGGTGCAGATTTTCATTGCATGTCTGTCATCCCTGCCTGGGTCAGACTGAAACAGTGTTTCCCTGTTGTAAGATGCTGGTTCTGACTTTGCTGTGGAGATGTGTCGTTGCTATGGCCAGGATGCTGGAAGGTTTCCTTGGCTGGCTGTTGGCTTTGGGGATGTTGTAGTAGACGGAGTATTTTATGTGTTGCCCTGGCATGATCTGTTGTTGCTCTTTGCAGTGTTCACAAAGAACCTTTGCAGCCAAATGTCTGCCATCAGTGGGCCCCTGCTGCAGTGGCTGGAGGACAGACTGGAGCAGAACAAACAGCGTGTGCAGGAGCTGCAGCAGGAGAAAGAGCAGCTGCTGGAGGAACTTGCTGCTTTAGAGTGAGGAGGAAATGCAGACCCTTCAGGAAAGAGATATGAAAAAAATCTTCAAGAACTACTCCAGGCTGAAGGGTGGCCCTACATTGCCTCTCAGTGAAGGTACTGGGTGTGCCTTTTCTCTTGCAGCAAAGAGTGCATCTCCAGGATCAGGACTTTACAGGCACCAGCTTGGTGCAAAGCAGTGCTGTGTCTGCAGGTGCAGCACTTCTGGCTCAGTGGTGGGGCTGGGCAGCACCTGAAGACTCCTGTTCTGGAGGGGTCACACACGTAGGGAATGCTGTTTCTCCCTCTATATTTTGAGAGAAGTCCTACTGCTTTATGTGTATTCCAGGAGCCTGGAACAGGAGGGTTAGAGGGGAAAAGTGTGTCCCTGCTATCATATCTGATGCTGCCAATTTCTGCCTTCTTTTAGTAGCTTCAGTTGACCATGTTATATCTAGTAATGTTCTGGATCACTGGTAATTCACCCAGGCAGGTAAGAGATGGGAGGGAAGCTTGGGAATAGACCTGGAAGATCTTTGACATAGGATCTGTGTTCAGCATACATCAAACCAAATAAAGAATTCCAAAGCTAGAGCTGTTGGGAGTAGAAATGAAATGAATGCTACAAAGTGCCAGTGCCTGCATTTTTTGGTCAGTCTGTATTCAGTTACTCCGTGTAATGCTGTTGTGTGCCCAGCACTGAGGTTCTCTACAAAATGAACTGGTTTCTGCTGGCTCAGTGAGAGGACTGTGGTTCCTTCCCAGAGGGAAGAAGGTTAAGGGGCTGGGAAAAGAACTCGTAGATGAACAAGCCTGACATTCTTACATGCTGAACTTAACTGTAGAAATTTCTTAAGACTGGAACAAAATAACTGTTGAACTAACCCCTTTAAATGTTCTTGCTGTTGCATTCAGAGTATCCCCCATCATGTACATCCTCATCTGTGTTCTGTCTTGTGAATCTGTCTCATGAGCCAAAGGATGGGACAATGAAAGTAAAGAGCTGAGGAAGAGGCACTCCCTATCGGTGACAGCCAATATGGATGAGCAGCTGTAAAGTGCTGGCAGATGTGGAAGCCCCATAAGCGCAGTGCTCTGTGTAGACTTGACTTTTCAATCTCTGCATTTCTACTTGACAAATCCCCAAAAGTAGAACTTCCTTGAAGTATATTGCTCACTACTGTTTTCTTTTTCCTTAAAGGTGCTTTGAACAGTCAGTGGTTTTGTGCTGTTGTTTTTTGCTATTGGTTTCTAGTTCAACTGCTCCGTTCATCGATGCTGGGGAAGGGAGGGTGGTGCCTCAGTGCCCTCAGGCTTGATGAAGGCTCCTGGGAGATGACCCAGCAGCCCTCAGTCTCCTGGAATGGGGATGCTGGGATTGTAAGCCCAGTAACAAGAGAATGTTAATGACTGTGCTGATCCCACAGCCTGGCTCTCCAGCCAGTAGAGCTGGGCTGGTACTAAGGTTCTGTGTTCCTACACAGTCATGATTAAATTGGAACAAAGCAGCCTGTTTCATTGCAAGAGTTAGTATCAAGCTGGTATTTATTGATTATCAAAATTATTAATCCCCTGAGCAATTTGTTTACAGAAGACACAAACATTATAACACACATTCAGCTGCATTTTACATGAAAGACTTAAGCCATTTGACAAGAACTCCTCATTCTATGGGGCAAAGTGTTTGAATCTGCTTTCCCCAACCTGACCTTCCCCATCTATTTTAGTTTCTATGAAATCTCAATGATAGAGGTACACTACATTCAAATTCAATCAAAGAGCTTCAATCTTACTATGGACTAAAGGGTTTTGGACAAACTCGCACCTTATGAGATTTAAGGCACCATCTACCTACCACTTTAACAAAAAACAGCCAAGGATCTCTCAAGAAACTCTGCATGGGAGAATACCTGAACCCATACTGAAGCCCATCTCAGGTCTGCCCCTGTTCCTGTCTGGGAGTCATTCAGACAGAGGTCATTCAGAGGTCTTGGGCTGGTGGGCCTGAAGTTTGTTGCCTCTGGCAATCCCAGCCAGATGCACACCCAGCAGCTTTTCAGCACACACATGGAGTCTACAGCATATCAGCTGCCCAGATGAAACAGTAAATCCCTTACTCGCTGGAGTCACTGAAGACATGCTGTATTTAAGTGCTGCTCAGACCTTTTACTTCTCTCTATACAAAATTTAAGTGGCACCAAGAAAGGAGGTGTATTGAGATATTAAAAGGAATCGTCGAGCCTGGTTTTCAAAGCAAAATCTGCACTGAGTTTCCTCATTACCTCTGCATGACTCAACCCATGCTGCTCTCTCTTAGCAAGTCCATAGTTTTCCTTCACATACTTGGCAAAGGGTGTGAGCTGTGTCCTGGCAGGGGTGCCCCCCTTGCCCGGGGGCTGCCTGAGGGCCAGCTGCCCCCCGCAGAAGGCGCACACGAACCGGGCCGTGTCCAGGGACCGAGAGTGCCGCCCGATCCTGAAAGGCAAAAACAAGGACTTTGATTCCACAGAACTCCTTTCTCTTCTCCTGAGGTCAGATTTCTAAGGCAGTATTTTAGAACAGAGAACAGTACATCACACAGTGGTACAATCAAATCTGTATTACACTTCTCTACCCTAGGACTTTGTCCACTGCTTTTTTAGTTTGGTTCCTTCCTCTCTCTTCTACTCTCAGGCTAGAGTATGAAGTGCTACAACATTTCCAACACCTCCACAACCCATGTATCAACTGTCTCTTGGAGTTTCTCCAAGAACATCACTATAAAAATTTTCTCAATGCTCTGTTGCATCTAAGCAACTACTCATTGCATAGTTCTAATGAACACTACAGGGTATGTGAAATGTTTCCTTCCAGTACTTCTGGGAGTCACACATGATCCTGAGGTTAAAAAAATGCCATAAATGGTGTCATTATTATTACTAGCCAGTCCTTCCCATTACAGTGGTGGTCTGTGTGTATACTTGTCGGTGTGGCTGTAGTCATAATTTGAAGTCAGCAGGACACAAATCCCAGGAAGCTTCCTCTGATAATTTTTTTCTAGTATCTAATCACAGTCACATATTCTGTGCCCTGTTTTTACAGGGATTTGTTCCTTCAAAGCTTAGGTACGTATCTCTTACTGCTTCCCAAAGGCTTCCTCATCACCAATGGTCCTCAGAAGACATTTCTGCCTGTCCTGATCTCTGAACTAGAACTGAAACTACCTGGAAACAAACATGTGGAGTCACACAGTGAGGTTCTGTAGGCTCTGGAAAATATCAGAGTATCCAAATTGCTTTACAGTTAGAAAGTTAATACATAGTTATATGCAAGATGAAAACATTACTCACGTAGCTTTGCACCGAACACACTCATAAGTGAATTTGTAATTGATCTCATAGCTGTGGCATCGTGTCGCCACTGGCAGTTCTGGATGAATTACAGCTGATTTATTCGCATAGAATCTCCAGAATCGCCCGTGCCCATCACGAACACCATTGATGAGCCAGGTGGCTGCATGGCAAACCTCATGGATCAGCGTGTCCCGAAGGCGATCTTGAGGTAAAGCAAACAAAGACATTTGAGATCAGTCAGGTATAGGGAAGTACAGGCTCACCTTTGGTCACTGCTTCAGCCCTCTGACTCATCCTTTATTAAGATGCAACCATTATTCTGGATGTTAGAACTACCAACATCTTGATAAGATAAAATGCTCCAAAACAAGGTTTTACTTAATGCCATTTCCATTTTTGTGATTAGCCCCAATTCTGCATCCTAGTCATTTCCTCATACACCTAATCTGTTTCAGTTTTTTTGTTTGGTTGGTAAAGCTTCCCCATCCCTGGAAGTGTTCAAGGCCCGGCTGGATGGGGCTTGGAGCAACCTGGTCTAGTGGAAGATGTCCCTGCCCATGGCAGGGAGTTGGTACAAGACAGTTTTTAAGATCCCTTTCAATCCAAACCATTTTATGATTCATTTCCCAATATTGGGAGGGGATGAGGGAAAAATAACAGTTACAGTACCACGTAACTTAATTTGGCACTGACCTGTCTTTATTCCAGCTTTAAATACTACCAACAAGGCGGCTAGCTGTGATGGAAGAAGTCAGATTTTAGACTACCATTATAGCACACACAGAATTAGAGTAACACAATGGCTGTGGGTCTTCAAATCATTAAGAAATATAAACAAAATACTGAAGTTAGTGTGACTACATCTCTGTTCTCACATTTTGTACATTTGCCCAGCCTCTTGGGCTGTGGAATGTGGATAAATCCATACCTTTATTTATTTATACAAGATAATACAAAATTTCAAAGCAGGCTCTGGTTCCAGATCTCTTAAGCAGCAGATGTATGTTTTTATCTCTAAAACTTGCGTTCTCAAAGAAAAATCAACACACCCTTTCTTTGACCTACCTGCAGAGTCGCAGACTTTCTCAGAGAGTTCAATGCGAGCATAACGCTTCCCTTCAGGGCCTTCCCTCTGCCCCGTTACACAATATCCTGCTGTTTTTCTCATTTTCTTATTCCAGATTATTACCATGTTCTCTGGTAACTGAAAAACAAACCAGTACATTTAATCTGCCCTCTCCTACCTCTCTTATCTTCTAGCCCTCTGGTTCCCCCTTGTATTTATTCCAAAGCCAGTCCAGGATGTCTGTTAGTGCTCTTAATACTGTTGTCACTTAAGATGCCAGCTATCCCTCTCTGGCTTTTTATTCCCTGTATCAGTTTTCCTGCAACCAACAATGGGTGTTTCATAATGCAGGATGACAAAAAGTCCCTTAGCTCCTCTATTCTACCTCCAAGTACCTCCAGGTATAGGGGTGAAGCACTGGGCAGCAGGATAATTCTGCTTCAGCAACAGTGAGTCTGTTCAACTCAGTTTTATGTGAAATCATTACCTCAACCTGTCCTTGCTCAGCTCAACAATATTTTCTCATCTGCATGAAAACACTTTCCTTCCTGGGGGAAACTCTATTGGAATTAGTGAAGGCAGCAACCTTCCTTTCAAGGATATTTCTCACCAGACAAAGGTCCCCAATATCCCAGATGATAATCCCAGGTCAAAACAGCAGTTCTCGGAAATCGAACCTTAAATTTGAAACACAACTTGTAGCTTTATGTTCACCCTAAACTGTTATTCAAAGGATAAGTACCTTTTTAATCTGTTCCAGAAAGGCAGACGTGAACATGCAATAGGAAGGAACAAAGATTATGTGCAACATTTCCATTACAGCTGGGAAAGCAAAGCCAAGCTGAAACTGCTGCATCACAGTGGTGAGAAACCCCATTCAAAAAAATTGTTTGGACTAATTCAAACATAAGCCTTTGCTATAAAGTGTAACTTCTACAAACTGAAGAGGATAAAGAACAATCACATCAAAAAGTGAGAAGCAACATATTAACCAGCATTTTAGAATGGTAGCTCTTGTTTTGAAACCAACCTTTTGCTCAAAGATGGTACTATTAAACAGCCTGTAGAGCTTCTGGGCCAGCTCCTCTTTATTTTTCTTGAAACACTTCACATAGTGGGAAGTCGGATTTGAAAGATCTTGCAAGAAGCAGCCAGGCACTGAGCACACCCTGAGCCTGAAAGAAAAGCCATTAAGCAGTTTACCAAAGTACAGAGAAAGATATGGAAAAACACATGGAAAAATAATGGCTACTTGAGAGCCAATACAGATCTCAGGGATGCTTCAACTGGCATAAACCTCTCCTGACTCCTTACATCAGCTTGCCCTCATAAGGTTTGTAACTGTCCTCTTACCCCTCCAAGGGCATGAAGGGGCAGAGCTGTTGCAACAGTCCTGCAGTTACTTCATTAATTCACAAAATTAGATAATGAGGATTCCTAAGTAGGAAAAGAGGGTGGCTCAGACCTTGTGACACAGCAAGCCACAATAATATAAAAATTTAATCAATATAGGAACAGCCCTAACATGATCATCACAATAAAGGTGTATTTTCAGAAACAGCCAAAGATGGTCCAGGAATGCTCAGGTATTCTTTCAGGGGAAGTAGATACTCCACCAGGATTACTAACTCAAATACTGCAGCATTCTGACAAAGTCTCAGCTTTGATGATATCATTTAAAGGTTCGGTATTGTATACACAATTATAAAATGACTGAAGGAAACAGCACATGGCTAGAAGGCAGAATAAGGGCAGCTACTAGAAATCAAAAATGCATTTTTTGAAAAGCTTAAGCTGCATCCACATATAGAAAAAGAAGCATGAGTTCTGCAAGTTATAAAGATACAGGTAAAAAGAAAATCAATACAGTCTTGTTAAAAGTTATAAATTACTAATAGAATCAGTTTTGATGTATTTTCAGAGGCAAGCAGCTGGATATATACAATCTGTAGTGCCAGCACATCTGAGAAGCATGCTATACAAGACAAGGAACAGCAAGAGAGATAACATTTACAAAGATTTGACATTTGCAGATTTGTTTGTCATCAATTCCCCTAGGCAGAGATCAGTTTATATTCTCCCTATCATACTGGAGACTGAAAACTCTGCTTTCCAGCTACTCAACCATTAACAAATGGTGAATTAGTACAAGTTTCTAGGTAACAGAGGAATCACATCATCCTAGGCAAAATGCTTAGCCTCTGTCCATCTATAATTGCCCTAGAACACAGGAACAATAGAGAAACACTCACCTTGTCTCTGTCTTTGCTGACTGTGAGCAACTGACTGGTTTACTCCCAAGAATTCTTGCAGGAGTTGTTATCATGGAAGGTGTTTCTTTAAGTGAAATGGATTTTGGCTTTGGTGTCTTGACTCCCTCCCCTTTCACAGGCTGTGCATCTTTGCAGGGTGGCTGGATGTTTTCTAGCTCAACAGGAAGAGTCACAGGGTTACACAGCATACATTTAAAAAATCACAGAATCATAAGAAACCACCAATTAGAGATGCTTTCAGAATAATTTTAAAAACTAAAAGTGCCTACCATGATAAAAAAAAAGCAATAGTAAAAAACTTGCATCTTGATACCACAAGATGACTTTTCTGAATGCTCAGAGGAGTAACTTCCAATTGCACCAAAATCTTTTGTAAGGTTCTGGGCTGCATCTCCAATGCCAAACAGATGGAAAGAACCAGGCCACTCCTACTGCAAGTTAGCTAAAAAGGACTGCTTACCTTTTGTGCTTGGCTGATAGACATTTTTACTCGTGCTCAAGACTGGTTTTCGGGGTAGACTTCGCTTCTTTATCCGTTCCATTAAAGATCCAAAATTGTCATCTGAGCTGTCTGATTCCCCCACTGTACTGTGTCCTAGTGCCACAGTTGGCAATTTGTTTTCTGTATTTTCACAGCTTCTTTCTTTCCTTCTAACAAGCAAATCTGGACTGCCTTTCAAATGTGACTCTTTTCGAGTTTGCGGAGGTGAAAGATTTACGCACTTCTGATTATCTTTCAAGTCTTTCACCCTCTCTTTTTGGTGGCCATGCCATGGACTTTCTACAAAGACAGAATCGTCAGTGTCACTTGAAGTGTCAGAATACTGCAGTTCTTGGCAGCAAGTGTTTCTCTTTCCAGGAGTCATCAGCTTCTTTGGGCTCTGAAGATCCTTCTGTGCTGCAATTCGAAAGAAAGAGCTTAGAAGTTTCAGGAGTTGCTTTTAGGAGACATGCCTTTGTCTTAACACAACAGAAATCTCTTGAAATACAGGAAAACACAAAGAATACTAAGGTACCTTTTTCACTTTCTTTATTATGCCCTACCCATTTACAATCTCACTACATAAAAAACCACTGAAAGTAGCTTGTCAACAAACAATGCTTCTGACACCTCGGATTTGTCCCATGAAGATCAAGGGATCGTGTCAGATCTAGAGAACTTTATGAGCTCAGCAGTGAATGCTACCTTCCCACTCGTTAAAATGTCTGTTTCATATGTGCTCTTGGATCATTGCTTACCACTCTTTGTTGTGCTCTTTTTCATTTTCAAGTCCAAGAAGAAATCATCCGAGTCATCAATGAAGCCTTTCAAACTGTAAAAGAAAAAAAAAAAGCGAATTGTGTGGAATAAAGGATAAAGGTAGGAGTAGAGAAAAAAATAGAGCAGTAAATTTGCCTTCCTTGCAGCAATCCAAAAAAAGCCACCCAATATAACACTGTCAGCTGCTCACAGCATATGTCACCAACTGCATCCATGAATAGGAATGGCAAGAGCATGCGCACCTCCAAATATCCCATTCTACATTTGCCCTGAACAAGACTGAAGATGTAACCGTTCTGTCTGCACTCTCCTATCCAGGCCTATGAATCAATACAACTTAGATTGTTTTTCTATATTCTGATTAGTAAATAAGATACAGAAAACTAATATATGAACACGGAAAGTTCATTAATGACAGCACCCACCTTGCATCGGCCTTTTTAGAAACAGATCTGGGAGTTTTCATTCTAGCTAAAACTGAAATAAAAGAAGATTAATTAAAAACAAGATTCTGTTTCTCTTGTTATGCATTTTTTTAAGTTTGCAACTAGTAAAAATTAGGTCTAAAGTATTTTCAAAAAACAAACATAAGAAACCTTTACATATACTTCCAACTCTAAGTTCCTCAAAGCTGGCAGCAGCTTTCTAGTCTCTGGTGACCAAGAAGGAAGGAAGTGAGTGACAGGGAACTGTGAGTGACAAAACTAAGGCAACAAGAAAAATGTAATGCAAGGCAAAAAGAATAAAAATTGAAACATTTCAAGAATACTCCCTGTGGCATATAGACACCAAAACTCCACTGCAAGGAGAGAATTACTTTGCAGCACATGCAATGAAGGAAAATAACGCGCAAAACCACTTCACTGTAATTAGAAATGTGTCCTTTTCATACTCCTTCAGAGAACAAACTAATGTGTCATTACTTACACATTTCAAATTCATCATCACTGCTGGAAGAGAAGTACAGGGCATTGCTGCAAAAATGAAATATAGAACTTTAGGTCACAGCAGGAAGGAGATTTTTATCTCCACTGGTCTGAAACACCCATGAACACCGAGAACCAAATATGCACTGGGAAAACACTGAATGTCCCAACTAGGCTGAACTATTTCACCTCTTTCTACAAAGTTAATTTCTTATCTTCCACATAGTCTGATCTGGTAGAGAAGTATATTATAGTAAGTCTGAAACCTCAAACCATGCACCAATGAGTAAGAAGCTGCTTTTGCATAAAGTGCACCTTAATATAGCTGCCATGAATATTTATCAAAATGCAGCAGCTTTCATAAAGCTATTTCAAGAGGCAGAATGGAGGCATTACCACCTGGACTGCTATGCCCATGCAAATGTAGAGGCAGCCCACAAAACCCTTACTAAGTTATTTATTTCATTTTATGAGAACATGAACCAAACATTAACAACTTCAAAAATAGGTTATGCAGCTTCTTAGAAACAGGAAGACAGCTTCTTTTAAATGACATTATTTAAACCTTAAAGACTGCAATTCTGAAACATTCTAACAACGACCAATTACCATAAAACAAATGAGGGTGTAATCTAAAATTATAAATCAATAGATAACATATACTACACGTAATGTAGTGTAATATATCATGTATTTATACATACACACACGTATTTTAGATATATATATATATNTCCGCCGCTCCCGCCATGGCTCTCGAACGGGGCGCGCGCTTCCGGGGCACCGCGCATGCGCACGGGGCGGTGCCGGCCGCGGAACAGCGCCGCCCCGCGGCACCGGCAGGCGGGAAACCCAACCGAAAATTCCCATTTCTGCCGCCAGAGCTACTCAAAAAAAAATCACACAAAACAAGAGGAAAGGCCAGACGGTTTTTTTTTTTTTTCTGACGGCAGCACAAAACGTGAAACACCGGTCAAATCAGTCAAACTGGCAAACCAAAGCTTTATTTTTTTTTTTTTAAAGTCTTTGCTACAGTACCTAGGACTGCACCCCTATACATAATTAACAATCATTCCTGAAAGATCTGTATTTGGCACCAGTTTGTGTTTACCTCAANTAGATATATATATATATGTATAGATAGATATAGATAAAAATACTTTATACGTCAGGACACACGGGCTGTGGCGCTGTCCCGCCCAGCGCCCCCCTCTCACCTGCCGTCCCGCCAGCCCCGGCTCCCCGCGGCNTTGCTACAGTACCTAGGACTGCACCCCTATACATAATTAACAATCATTCCTGAAAGATCTGTATTTGGCACCAGTTTGTGTTTACCTCAAACACTTGTGGGGAGGATTAATTTCAAATCAAATTTGGTTTTTCAATAGAATAGGAGCTGCCATCATGAAGCCAATTAGCTGAGTTATTGGAGAAGCTTAAAAAACAAAACAAAACAAAACAAACAAAGTCCTTATCTTAACCAACACATTACAGAGAGCTCCAAAACAGAGGTCAAACATTAAAAGGCTGATATAGGCTCAAGTGGTTTATAAAACCTATAAAAAAAGACTACACCAGCACATATGCCCTTTCAGTCCACGCAGTTTAGAAATTAACACAGGGAGCAACTCACTAGCTGGAAATCTTGTCATGGGAGAACCACATATATACCAACAGGAGTACCCAAAATCAAATGTTAAAACGTTCCAATTCCCAATCCACATAAAAGGAGAGGTTCGTAGGAAGATTAAATCAATCCATGATATCCTAAATTGGTTGGGCAGTTCAAACTTCCCCCAGCAACCACTTTGTCACTCATACACACAGGCTCACATGTACACGGCTCAATCCCATTCAAATTCCTCATGGAATAAAAGGATCCCAGGCTCTATTGAGTCTTTCCCTATCATGCAAGAAATAAGTCTGGCTGTGCTTTAATCACCATCATGTATTACTTCAGCCACAGAGTACCAGGCAGATTAAGTAGAAATGCACAGTTTTTAGCTCATCATCTCTGCACAAGTGTTGGAGAGGCTCAGTTCCTGGAGAGTTCCTGGTGGGCAGATCCAGTCTCTCTTCATGCAGACTCACTGGCCTCCACTGGTTTGATCATGTGGTCCGGTTTGTTGCCCGCAGCATAGTGATCCCACATCTGGAGGTACAGCCGCTCCAGGTCCATCGTGTACTGCTTCGTGTTGAACAAAGGGCTGGATATTCTCTGTTTCCAGACTTTGCCACGGATTTTTTTCAGGCTACAAAGGAGAGTTAAAGCAGTCATGAGAGGTCCCAAACACTATGTAATACTGTTTACCTTTGAAATCTACTATTTTCAGCTAACCCAGAACTGCCTGTACAACTGTTTCAAAAACACCCGCTTCACTACCTCCACCAAATTCCTGTTTTATCCCTGCATCATTTCTGATGCAGACCACCACGACCACTTCAACTTAAAGAGCTGCAACATTAACTTGCTGTATTATCTGTAGTGCAGTAACATTTTACAGCGTGATTTTAACTTGCAGTAACTGACAAACTGCTTAATCTTCAATTTAAAAAGAATAAAATGTAACCCATATTGCACTTTTTGCTATTTTGCACATAAGCAATTTCTTCAGAATTGTTCAATTGGGAGTGCTGTTAAGTTACCCTAAAAGCAGAAGCTGAACTAACTGCAACAAGCTTCTCCAGTCCTCTGGAAGAGGACTGCCCTGCTATTTTAATCTGCAGGATTAAAACCACACAGGTCTCAGCACTGTGATTAAATACAATACTCTACATTCTTGTTCCCACATTACACAGTCCAAGTTTGCTTACTATTCCAGGTCAGTTCCCAGTTTCACAGCAATATCCTCATACTCCTGTCTACTTTTTGCAATGAGCTCAAGACAACCAAGGCAAGTGAGCTGTGAGGCAGCAACTCGTGACGCAAGAGTCTCGCCTAAAGAAAGGAAAATAAAAGGCAAATCAAAACCAACAAAAACATGCAGGAATGAGTTTTTCCAGAAACACATCACGCATGTGTTCCATGTAGGTTCTCCACTGTATTACCTGGCATAGTGACCATTGGAGTCCCAGCCCAGAGCACATCCATGCCAGTTGTGTGCCCATTGCAAAGTGGAGTGTCCAGACAAACATCAGCCAACTGCCCTCTCCTCACATGTTCTTCTTTGGGGGCAACAGGTGAAAAGATGATTCGGTTTTGGGCAAGACCCAAGTTTTGTGCATACTGCTGGATATTGGGCTCTCCTACAGCTGGGAAACGCAGCAGCCACAGCACACTGTTGGGAACTCTTTTTAGGATCTGTAAGAAAAATAAGCAAATATAGAAAGTCCAGAGAGGAACATTTACTTTTCTGAACAAGAAACTGCCACATACTAAAATGAAGTGGAAGGCATCATCATTCAGTACTTTAACTTTGAGATACAGATCAGAAATTAAACAGATCATCATTATGAATGAGATCACCAAGACTGCATTTCTAATCCCACTGAAAGAGACAGCAACTCTGAGCAACAGCTCACAGAACAGTACTTAAGAGAGTAAGTCTTGAAATTTATGGTCTCATTTGTTTATAGGCCCATACTATGGAATATTTAGAAAAATTACCCCCAACTAGCTCTCAGCAATACACTGTGAGCTAGAACCTGATACAGATGCTCTCCATTCAGATTTATCAATCTGCCAACTGCCAAGACCAGTTATAATCAATTGTACAGACTAAGAAGTCCAAAATTAATTCACAATGGAGAACCAGGATACTTATGGTGTCCAACACATAAATTTCCACTGGCTAGATGCACAGGTATCATTTGAAATACATCTAAAAACCTCTGTATTTTACTAACACTAAGCCCTGCAACACGAGCACAGTAATGATTCAAACGGCTCAAGGTCAATGTTTTCCACTGAAAAGCTAAAACTTAACTTGAATGAAGTTTCTGCCAACCTGAACAGCTATGCCAGAAGTCTGACCTTGGATTTCCTACTGGGTACAGATACTCACATTAGCCCACATCTGCAAGGTGGAAGGATCAATCTTATACAGCTGATTGAAATTACAGTACACAACAGCATCCTCTGGTAAGCCGTACTGTGAACGGGTAGTAACAATTATAGTCCGTGGAACTTCTTCACCAGTTGCTGCCTTGTTGTTAATCTAAAGGGGAAAAAAAAAGCTACTGAAGTACTGAAACTGCAGGAAACAAGACTATGCCCTGTGGAATTGTCCTGAGACACATTTGTTAGCACAACAAATTACTGTAAGCATATCTTTGGGTTTATGATACGAAACAAAATTGTCTACTTACCCACCGCAAGAATTTAACTGGTATGTGTACACGCTTGTGGATGCCACAATGTTGCAACCACCAAGGCAAAAAACACTGGGCATTTTCATGCCCTTCCTATATCTCCCCGAAATTCCAAGTAACTGGAATAATTGGAAAGAAGAATCATATAAAGAGGCATTACACATGGAATCCTATCCTCCTTAAGGTCACTTAATTTCCTTGAGACCAAAAATGAAATTAAAACTGAAAGACAGGAAAAAAAGGTATCTTGAAAGCAAAGGTGGGGTTTGGTTTTGTTTGAATTTTTGGGTGGGTTTTCGTGCGTGCTTTTCTTTTTTAAGATAAAAGACAGCAAGCACAGAACATATAATCAATAGATGCAGACTCATATGTAACTGGTAAGACTATAAGGAACCAGCTGACAAGGAAAATAATGAAAATGCTGAAAATTAGATTAGAAGAGTTAATGACAAACTTTAAAAAAAATGTATCTTACAGCCTTCACAAAGAATAGGAATATGCTAATAGAAAGCAGCAGAGGATGAAGTCGGGATAATCAAGACACCATGCAAGAGTCTTGAGGATTAGTAAAATGGAAGCAGGATTTTTAATACTTTTTTAATAATGACACGCAATGATAGGATCAAAACCAGACAAACAGAGAGGGCAACACAGCTACTTAGAGCCTTTTTCTTTACATACATACGTATTTAAAATTTAGATCAGTGACACTGCAGCCAGCCACTGATGACACACTTGATGTGAATGACAATGACTCACTGTCACTGACTGTTAGAAGATGCACAGCAGCTCACGAGAAGTTGGTAAACATGCTACTTATTCAGGTCACTGAGACCTCAAAAAACACAGTGCACAGTTCTTGTCGACCTATGCCCAAAAGCAGCTGATCTCAGCACAAAGAAGTGCCGTATTAGTATCAATGAAAGACAGAAATCCTGTTTTAGAAGTGCACAGACAGAGCTTAGAGTGTTTCGACTCAGTGGTGGAGCATTAAGAAAAGAATTCTCTATGATTCTCAGCTGACAACTTCAGAAAAAAAATGCTAATAGCCTTACTGACCAACCTAAGACAAACTATTACCAATTCAAAGAAAAATCTCAGTTGTGAACAAAAGAACTCAAAAATAAACCAAGGTATGAGATTATGAACAGAGCAGTGGTAATAAAAGGTATCAAAATGATGTAAGAGGTTCCTGAGGGAACTGAATAAAATTCATAAGATAATGAGTTATGCCAATGTCAGAATATGGCATTTCTAAAAGGGTAGAACTGTTCTGCAGTGGAAGAAGAGTCAGACAACACCAATAACTGTCACTAAAATCCCATGACCTGTTAAGCACTGAGAGGTGGTGATACAGTGCACAATCCTGAAAGATGTAAGGAGATGAATAAATGTCATTGAAATACAATAGAATAACTTTGCCTCTATACTCTTTACTCAGATTTTTTTTTTTCTAATGGAAAAACATAACTGACACCGAGTATCAGGTCACAAATCTCTGTGGGCTGCAGGCAATAAGGCAAGCTTTCCTTCAAATTCTGAACAAGCGTCTTCTTTATGCAACAAGAATTAATGTCTTTGGACTTTAGATACCTCTAGATACAATTCATCTATCTTTGGGAGGGAAGATCATCTTCTAGTACATCTGTGGCTTATAATGAGCTTCCTCCAGTATGACAACTAAACGAATCAACACGACAGAAAACAAATTTGCTTGGAGGTTTTACTTCCATGTTATGTTAAAGCATACATAACATAAAACTCAAGAGAACAGTGTCCTGAAGTGCCTCACCTGAGTGGTTGCTAATCCATTACTGATGTTGAATCCATTGATAGTAATCTGAATTTGCCCACGATTAATCATCTCAATCACAGCCTCTGCAATGGTGTTCATAGGGATGACTGGCATGCTGAGGGCGGCATTGCCATCGGCATTATCACAACTGTCAGGACACTTCATCTGAAGTAAATCACAAAGTTATCAGAGAGAGTACAACCTTCAGTCCACAGGACTGTACACAGACAAGAGTAGCTCTCACCTTAACAATCTTGACATCAGGGAGGCTGTCAAGAAATGCCTTCAAGTCAATGCCATTCAAAACAATCCTGTTATCGTAAATATGACCATTGGACTTGAAATCAATGACTGCTTTTTTCTGTTAAAAAAATGAGTTCAAGAAGTTACAAGATCCCTTATTAATACTATATTAAGAAACATTTTATAAAGACAGCTATGGAAAACACCTACTCTTCTTGCCCTATCTTCCAACGTACCTTCAGATGGGGGAACATGTTCGCATGGTCTCCAATAAAGAAAGTGTTTGGCATGTAAGCTAATTTCTCTGAATACTGCTCAGCCACCTCAACAGGGGAAGTTTCTTTATCTGTGATGATATAATCCATGAACAATGCCCCACTGGTTCCAGGATAACCTAGCCACATTGCCTAAAAAACAAGAAAGCAAGGCTCCAGTTCCATATGCATTGCAAAAACAAAGGAAGTTAAAAATCAATGAATTTTAAGTTACATTTGCCACATACAGATTCAAGTTCCTTCTGCTTCATCAACTGAAGGATCAACCCCTAACATCAAACTTTCACTACCAAGACAGTGAACAATTCAAGGTTGTTCTAAAATTGATCTCTCAAGCAAATTTTCCCAACTGTGTGCAGATTTAAGCCAGAACACTAACGATTAGTGATTACAGCTTCTGACCTGAGACAACTCCTGCTGTGTACAGTGACTCTGATGAAGATTTATCACATTCTCTTTCCATAGGCATTTTAAAAGACCCTTAGTCAAAAAAAAAAAAAAAAACCAAAAAACTCTGACATTGATTCTGGCTTACTAACAGCCTTCTAATTTAGTTACCTGAATAGGTGCTGGTCTCAGGGCAAACAATTCATTTCTGGCTCCTTTGGTGTAGCCATTCATATTAATGAGAATGTGTATCCCATCCTGATGTATGCGATCTGCTGCTTTTCCATTACATGGTATCTAAGAATAAATAAATACATAAATACATATTCTTTTTATTTTCAGTCTTTCAGTAATAAATATGGTTAGTCATCAGTGTAACAATGGATAGATGCCAATTGCATAATTTAAGTGAGACTTAAATCTTGTTATTCCTGGTTTTACAGAGGTGTGAGTCCTCAATGCAGCAGTAAACCTCAGAAGCAGTAAAACAAAAGCTAAAGGCTAGAAACTGAAGTTATACAAACCACAACAGCCCCCCAAACACCATTTCTCTAAGGCTAATTAGTAATCAAAGCTCATGTAGGGCAAGTGGTACATTCAAAACTGAGGTAGTACAGAAGACCAAACTGAAGATCAAGAATAAGCCAATTAACTACTCTGCACGGTTTTGCCTTTAAATAATTAGAGGTCACAAAATAATCACCACATCCCAGGTAAGGCATAACAACTTTAAATTCCAAAATTCTCAACACTAACATCAGCCTAATTCAATAAATGACTGCAACTAAAAATCTCAAACTACACGCTCATCTCTTTCTTCATTTAGAAAAATTTAGGTTTGCTAAAAGTTCAGTGCGTAAAAAAAGCTCACCTGAGATAAGTCAATGAAATGATTTGCTTCAGCCATCACTTTTACACGGAAGTTTGTCCCATCATCAGGACTCAGGGCATAACAGAATACCTGGAATATGAGGCACCAAAACCTGAGTATCTGTGACAACTTGCCCATAAAATAACTGTGCTATATTGCAATTTCAACTTACATCTAGTTTCACACGAATCATATTAATTTATGTGGCATTTACCAGTTGAGAAAGAAGCAAAAAGAGAGGCTCTGGGCTGTTTTTCTGACACATCTGAACCAGGCCTAATTCTGGTGCCAGAGTACGGCACTGCATCCTGCACATATATCCAATGCTCTCATCAGTGCATGGCAGAATAACTTTAAAGGACAGATTTGCATAAGAATTAAATTCTCTATGAATGCCTTCTGCAAGTCACCTTTGATTTTGTAATTAGTGAGAATCATAACTATGAATCAGGTTGAACAGACAAGTTAAGCCTCGGGGGAAGCTTTTTAACAGCGACCAGTTCTGCCAATTAGAGAAACTGCAAGTGTATCTGAAAACAACACTTCATATTGGCAAAGGAGGATGACTTGGGCTGGAAAACTCTTCAACCCATAAAAAAACCCCAGAAGCAAAAATTTGCTCTTTCCTATTTTAATTGTTTGCACTAAGGAAAAAAAGTGCCACTTACAGCCATATTTAAAGCTTTAAGCATGCAATTTGTATTTTTACCTCAAATTTGTCTGGGTTATGCATGCCTGGAATTGACTGCATTAGGTGTGAGGTTGGATGGTTTCCAAAATCAGAGCTGACATAGCCAATACGAAGTCGACCTTCACTGGCCTTCAAATCCTTGGGATGCTCATATGGCGGCTTGTGAAGAACGTTAATCTGCCGAGAAACCATACACAAGTGTTTGCAAACTCAGGAACTAAAATCTGAACCAAGGGACAAAAACCCCCTAGGAGTGTGCAGAATTAACCTTATCCCACATTCAAGCAAGCAGTCATAGACATCTGTTGTTCCAAACCTGCATTCTACGTATTCCACTGGAGCCAAGTGCAGTGCCCACACACTGTGTCACAAGATGTGATGTCTCTGCTCTCAGACAAATACAGGCATTGCTACTGCATGGTGATGTTTTTGCTTTTCCAGGTTTCAGTATTCCACCCCTGATTATTAAATATACTGATACCACACCATGATCCTCAGAAGTTCTCAAACCACAAGCCACTTGTGACCAGAACAGTACTGCTGTGAGGCACCACAGCATTTCTTCTGTTCTTCGCTCTCCATCTTCCCCAGGCATCAGTTTGTAACCACCATCTCTGACAGGATTATTGGGCTACTCAGACAAGTCACTTTGACAAAGTGTTATCTTCCACTAGTTAACCAGACCCTCCCACCAGCTGACAGCACGTTTTCTATTTTAACTGGCAACCTGCACAAGTAATCTGTCTCAAAACTCACAAGCACTAACAGCTATGAACATCACATCCTATCCAGTGACTCAGAAAGCTCAGAAAGGCTAATAATACTGGCTATGTGAGTATTAGATTTTGAGTAGGAACAGGCAAAGCCACAAAGAACTTCAATCACAGTTGGCCTCTATAAAACTTCCTACCTTGTCCAAACAGAGATTTCCATGTCTCTCAGCAATTGCCTTCCTAAAACTGTGAGAAAGGGGATACAGCATGCTATGATGTGGGTGTACAGAAGGCAATCTGTTTTTCTCCAGCTGATCAGCTACAATGCTAACCAGTTTCTTCATTCTTTCATCGTAATCTGTCCAGTCACAGACAATCTAAAAAAAAGGAAAAACATCAAGATTAGGACAAGAGTTTCCTTTGACCTGTATCAGTTATTTCACAGGTTGAGATTAATGTTTCTTCCAAAAATGGAAGGGGGAACTTTCGTAATTACAGTTGACAACTGTATAATCTTATATTTAAGTCTTAAATTCGAAGATAACTCTTTACATTTAAATTAGTAATCTGCTGCAGAGGAATCCTAAGAATTACAATCAAAGCCTCATCTTCCTCACCTGCAAACAATGGGCCAAGTTGCAATAGGCATCTGGGAAATCAGGTTTCAGTTTCAGAGCAGTACGGTAAGAAGCAATGGCTTCTGGTATATTCCCTGAATCCTGTAAAGACACAGAAATGAGTCAGCAGGTAAAAATATCCTCAGGGTAACTACTCACAGTACCCCACCACACTCTTCTAAGAGTGAATCATTTGCATGTGCTACCTTGTGAATCGAGGCCAGGTTGCTGTGGGCATCAGCAAAAGCTGGGTTTATCTGAATGGCACGGGTATAGCACTGCAGAGCTCCTTGAACATCCTGCATCTCCTTCAAAGTGTTTCCCATATTAGAATAAGCATCTGCAAATGTGGGGCTGATTCTGAAAAATAAAGATAGTATGTCATGAACAAAACAAGTTCCTCCTCCAACAAGAAAACTTACTCATACCCAGACTTTTCTATTTGAAGAGCAACTATGTGAATTAGAACACAATATTACGTCACCTTCTGTACAAATCTAGGCACTTTCCTATTAGGAAAGGCTGGGACTCTTACAGAGTATCCATTTACCTAATAGCCTCTTTGTAATGCATCAGAGCTTCCTGTAACTTTCCCTGCTGTTGCAGAACACTTGCTAAGTTTGAATGTGCTGCAGCAAACTCTGGAAACACCTGGAAGAAAAAGAAGTTGACTCTGTCTCAAACGTCTCAAGCAGACCATAGCAAAAATAGTTGTGCATTTATTACTGTGTTCTCTTAATTTTTTTTATAGAGAGAACAAACCTGTGTCCCATTACACATTCCCAATTTGAATCACCCACCTCCCCCTCACATTCAACTGTACCTCAAGAGCCTTCCTATAAAGACGGACAGCTTCCTCAATATTGCCCTGCTCCCGCTTGATGTTTGCTAGATTGTTGAGAGAATCAGCATGGGTGGGACAAAGTCGAAGGGCTGTGTTGTAGCATTCTTCTGCTTCTACCACCTTCCAAAAAAGAGACACTGTTAATACAGTAACATTTACTGTAAAAGCACTGTTTATGAGACATCATTACACAATCACTTTTAAAAGGTTCAAGATGGAGATTTCCTGAATTATTCTTCCTTCTAAGTTAAATGAGGTTAACATCCATCTTAACAAAATTAGTGACAGCTGGTGTCTATTAAAAAGCATTCACTGTAATTTTAAGAAGGAAAAAAGCGCTCCTTACACTGCCTTTCTCCTTCAAGGCATTGGCCAAGTTGCAGTAGGCGTCAGGGAAGTGGGGCTGGAGCTCAATGGCCCTCCTGTAGGTGTCTATGGCCAGGTCTATCAGGCCCTGCTCATAATACACACAGGCAAGGTTGCCATGCACAACTGCATGATTCGGGCTCAAACTCAAGGCTCGCAGATAAGCTGCCACAGCTCTGTGAAAAAGGAAAAAAAAAAAAAAAAGAAGGTAAACAATCATGCAGAGAGCAGGAATTATATTTACCTTGGTACAGTGTATAGTGAACAATGTTAAGTCTTCTGGAAAACAAGCAAAGCTTTCAGCTACTTTTTAACACTCTTCATTACTAGTAAAAACATCTTCTTTTCCTTACTCCATTTTTTGCCAGTTTATTATTCAATTTTAACAAGGTATCATATTAACAGTATCATATTACCTCTTTATTCTCTCCACTAAGCTACCATGATTTATGTAGGACTTCAACTGTCATTTTGTACAAAAGTGAGATCTTTGATTATATGCTCCTATAGCCCTATATACACAGCTGATGTATTCAAATCCAGTTTCTAGGAAAATCGTAACAATATACATAGTAAGTAAATGTTTAAAAGTTGATGTAAAATCCGAAATTACAAAAAAACATGCCCATGTCTGGTCCACTAATTCATGGTTAAATCAGACATCACAGAATCATTTAGAGACTGCGCAGTGCAGACAATTAACCTGTTCCCTGCAAGCTTTTATTAAATTTGGGGCCACGAACCACAGCTATTAGAAATTATAAACCAATTAAGAGATGCAGTATGGTACATGGCATATAAACAACACAGCCTGGATCTTTTCCCAGGAACAAAAGATTCATGTATCAGATTAGAGGTCTCAGAACAGGTTAGTTCAACAAGACAGCAACACTACTGCAAACAAAGACAGTAACACGAGGCAGACACATCACAAATACAGAATATTCAATCAGATGTTCAGCTGAATTTCAGCATTTCAGTTTGTCTCACAGAGAAGGGCAATTTTAGAAGAGACGCACTTGCAAATTATGTTCTGAATCACATAAAGAGAACAGAAAATTCAAGCACTCAGGCCATTCTTGTGCATCTTATTTTAACTCTCCCCAGCCTTAACTTCAAGTCTATTTTCATCAGAAAGTCTAGTTTTTGACAATGCTTTAAGTACAACAAAGAAACATGAAAGATTACATTTCAATGGAATTTTTTATTTTTATTTAAATAGACCAGTAGCCTGGTCTGTCTTCACTTCAAAGCAATTTGCTTGCTCAGCTTACAACTGAAGTCTTTGCAACCCCTGTCCAAAGACACTTTACAGAAGGAACATAATCTGTATTTAATACATCTGACAAGCCACTAAGAAAGCAACAGTATTGATGTGCTTACCTGTCAAATATCCTTGCCTCCTTCAGAACATTTCCCAAATTGATGTAAGCATCCAAAAAATTTGGGTCAAGTGTTACAGCCTGCAAATATTTTTGAAGTAAAAGTTTTGAGCACTAAACACAAGAACATTCTCTACAAAACTGAGTTGTTTGCTGCTTTTTAAAAATTTGATAAACATAATCTGTGAGCATCTAAGACTATCAATAACCTAGTAAGGAATGACAACTTTTATAAACCAATCCCAAAGCAAAGCTATTTATCTGTAGAAGTGATAGCATGTACTACCTTCAAATTTATTTGTTTCCTTACCCAGTCAGTTGAAAACTACTGCAGAATAAAGTGCTAAGCATTTATTGCACATTAGGCTGATCGTGCGCAACACTCCTGTCTACTGATGGTACGTTGCCTTTAACTTGTTTTTAAGGCAGAAACCCTAAAATCATTATCTGTATCCTTCATCTACTGCAAAATAAGACAGTGTTTTAAAATGTTAGCAGTGCAGAAAAACAGATTGTTTGCAAGAACAAGGAAAGCGCAAATACATCATGTGTGCAGGGAAAACTCAGTAGCCATTTAACTAAAACATCTTCACTCCCTTCAAAACTAATAAAATGCAAAAAATCACTTAAGAAAGTTACTGATGAAGTTACAGAAGCTGCAATACAAAGCTACACGTGAGTATTTCACAAGTCCCACTCCTGCAGTCTCATGGGAATTATTCATTCCAAATTAAAATACTTCACCTATCACGAACTAGACACAGATCCAAAAAAAAAAAAAAAACCAAACTTGAGCAGCTAGACTTTTTTTGTAGATTTAAAGCCATAAATTTCAGGAAGAAACTGTTGCTGCATCTTAAATCCAGCTTTAGGGCACCTCAGAAAGAAGTGAGTACAAAATTAATTAGGATGCCAATTAGATACTAATTGGAAGGTATCAGGCAACTAGTTAATGACACCAATCTAGAAAGTCTGAACACTGGTAAAAAATAACCCTGGAGAAGAGGAATTAATGCGTCACTTAAAACTGCTCTTCTCAGTTACTCAAAGGACAGTAATACCTGAAACAAAAATCACAATGAAAAAATGATTTTAAGCACAAGTTGATTCTTCCTCTCACACACGAAACATGCAAACCATTATCATCAAATCAACCTTTTAAAAATTTAGTCTGGAAAAGGACTGAAAAACAACTTAATTTTCTCATATTTGACAGATGTGTGAAGCCCTACGGTAGTTCTAAATGTATCTCTCTAGTAGCATATAGGCAGTTTGAAACATCAGCAAGCTAAAAAATGCAATTAACATGGGATGTTAACTAACAGGATCCTAAGTTCTCTGCTATGAAAATATTTCTATCACCAGCAAGCAGACTGCTGCACACACTGAAATCTAGCAGTGAAGCTGACTCCCTTAGGTAGTTACCTTTTCAAAGTGATGAATTGCAAGCCAAATTTCTCCTTGGGCATTGAAAACACAGCCAAGATTACTCCAAGCCACTGCAAAGTTTGGTTGAGTCTCAATTGCTTTTAAGTAACAGGCCTTGGAATAGTTAAAGAAGAGAGATACAAGGGAAGGGGAATATTTGTAAAAAGAAAAAAATGAGAAAAAATAATTGTTAGTATGCCTTCTCTAACCAGCCAAAAGTGACCCTGCAGTATAGGCTAGCTTGCGCCAAAACTAATGCGCTGCAAACTGTTGTTGATCCTGCGCCAGCGCAAACCAAAACCCAGGTGCAAGCCCACCATTTTTCAGTTATGCTGACAACAAATTAACATTTCTTCAGACACCAGATCACCACAGAAATCATATAAGAAATAATTCAAGTAGTTCACCAGAAACATCTGCCACCCTTAAGTGTGTAAAAATCAAAAAATTACCGTGTAAAAACAACTTCACTCTGAAACAAAATTTTCAAATACTCTAAATCAGATAAAAATTACTTTAAAAAAAAAAAAAGCCAAAAAAAACAAACGAACTACTTAAAAGATAAAGCTATTCCTCAGTTTTAAGTGTGCTTGTCAAACGAGATGACAGACCCAATCCATATCTTGTTTTCTGGTTTCTTCAAACACATTCAACCTCTCCTGCAGCTTCAAAACCTCAAATGACAGGATTGCATGAAGGTTTAGGTCCCTGTAATGCAAGCGCAAGAAATCGCTGCGCATCCTACCCAGCACGGCGCCACGCTATCGCTGCGAACTGCTTGGCTCTAGTGATTGCCCCAAGGTGCAGTGAACGGCCAACCAGAACCATTAATCTACCAGACAGGCCCACACAAAACTCGCATGTTCAATTTGATGTCTGGACTCTGTAAATGCATTACAACCCAATTATATCCAAAAGGCTGCAGCCTGGAGCTCGGGCAGTGCCCGATCAGAGATTAATCATCGAGTCAACCGTTCACGGGGGCTTTAATCGCACGCAATGCGCGTTACCGCTGCGCAGCCTTTGCGCTACTGCAGGATCACAGCGCATCATCAGAAGAGCAGAACGCTGCAATCCAAACAAAGAAGAAAAAAGGAAAAAAATGAACAACCAGAAGAGTTAGAAGCTTTTACTATTAACTATCTCCAATTATTTCTTTAAAAAATATTTTAATTTACTTTTACTTTATTTCTTTGAAAGAATTTGTGGCTAATAGTATAAAATACTGTTACATTACTTGCTTGTAATTAAATATTTTAAGCTGTTTCTGAAGCCACAAGACAGAAGATTCAGGCATGGAGGCAAATGGTTTTGCTGTGGCAGTTACAAACCCGTTACCATATTTCTCATCATGTGACTTTTCGGTGCGTTCCTTGCTGGAAGAGGAGGAGGAGGTGTGTGTCTGCCCTAGATCCAGGCCTCGAGCTCCCTTCAGCGAGGCACCTTACGCATGGAATAGGAGGTTTCACCCACCTGAAACCTTCTAAATACAATATCAGTGGTGAAAAACCAAAAACAAGAGAGAAAATAAAACAAGATCATTAGTAAGAGTTCAACAAAGCAATTGCATTTTTTTGGATATGTCTTAACACATGGGAATGAGGATAATCTGTCTGTAACAAGGGAGACATGCAGAAGGGAGAGGGTTAATCGGGCAATTGCATACAGCAGGGACTTTTTTTTTTTGGAAGAAAGGCTCTGAAATATCTACAAAGAAATTAAATTTTAGTTCAAACTGTAAGGAATCTGCTGGCTTGATCTTTCAAATGGACTGATAACCAAAGAAACACATTGCAATTTACTCAAGATGTTTTTCCTCGTTTATTAAGTTCTCACAAAACGGAATAACACTTTCAAACTAGGTGTTCTCCAGAGCTCTGAAACAAAGAAGTCAGCAACCTAAGGCAGGCGCAGTGTCTTGGCCTATACCAGTCACACTAAAGCTGCAGTGAAGTGCAATTCATGTTAGCTGTCCGCTTGGTGGGCTGAGAACCAAGTGTCTCAAAGACTGCTCAACTCCAAATGCTGCTACACAATGTTTTCAACCTGGATCCGACCAAATCAATCAGGCTGCCCTAGGCTGGTACACGCATCCAAGTTGTTATGAGGAATCAAAACAATATTGAATTTTGAACCTGCCGTCCCCTTTACCCCACAAAGATCCCTACCCTCCCCAAATGGTGCTGCAGCCAAACAGACAGCTACGCTGTTCATACACTCCACTTCTGAGCATGCGCGTGGGGCTTGGAGTGACAGCCATGGAGTCCAGAGTGGTTCTGATTTCTCCACACTCCTCACCCCTGCAGCGCGGACGCGTAAGGTGGCTTGTAACAAGACAATTTCTTTCTGCAATCCAAATTTTAACGTGCCAAGAATTTTAAACTCATCTTGGTGTTCGAATTCTCAGTTTAGGAAACACAAGACTGCTAGAAGCCACCTTTCCACTACAGCAAGTTTTCTTTTGATCAGTTCATTTACCAAACAAACCAGCTTTGTCCTTCCGATTTCTTTATTTTGGGAGAGGGGAGAAGGAAGACATGAAGAAAAGATATTGGGGGATGGGGATGGGGGGGTGGTGTGTGTCGCATACTGCAGCTATTATTTACTAGCCTTTCTTCCACTATCAAGGGAAGGGAAAAGTTAAAAGAATAACAATCTTTAAAAGCCAATATTACAAGGTAACATTTGGATAAGTTTCTTCTCCACTTACAAGCCACAAAGGACTTTAGAAGAGCAGCATTTTCAATAGCACCTGCATCGTACAGGGATCTCGAGCTAACCACAGGCTCTCTGCTTGGCACCAGCAGGCAAGCCTCAGATCTGAAGGATTGTTACTTATTTCCAGATGAAAGCATGATGGAGTCCCTGCCCAATACTTCAGAATGGTATCAGATAGTCTAGTTCAGCAGCAAGGCTTGATAACTTTCCATTTCTTGACTTAAACCAACTTTTTAAACATGGATATGCCATATCTTGCCCTGCAACTACTCTGGGGTGTTTCAGTGCCTTCAGTTTTCAGAAGTTTCTCGGACTGTCTGTAGATCAACGCAGATTTGAAGACTTGGTGCAAAGTTCAAGTTTTCAAAACACTGACGTTTACATGTATTCTACCCAACACCTACCTTGGCTTCTTCCAAGCGACCCAGGGCTTTGAGCAGGTTCCCCAGGTCACTACGAACACAGTACAAGTCCTGAAAAATCAAAATCACACCATCAGCTTCAGGACTTAAGATGCCCCACAGGTCTTGACAGAGAACTTGCAAAAGCTTCGTTTAGACCCTTAATAAATACATCACAAATGTAAATTATTTTTCTTGACCTAGCATTACAGACAACAGATAATCTGACCAAATTCAGTACTGTAAAAGTACAACTGTCAAGAATTGAAAAAAAAAAATATTTCATACAATTCCTATTATACAGTAACAGGAAAGAAAACTGAAAACAAATGCCCCCCGTCAGCTTAAGTCATTTTGCCATATTTAAGTATTTGAAGCCTCTTTTATTTTTTTCCCCTCCAAACCATGACTCCAAAACTGTACTCTTAAGACATATCACTGCTATTATGGCTTTTAATTAGACATATAAAGTGATTTTGCTGCCTGTATCCCTAAAGAAGTTTTTCTCTCTGTTTTGACCACTAATCCATCCATTTCCAACACCTTTACCACATGTTCTTGTTCTTTCATTCGTTTGAAATGAAAGCCCAGTCTGCAACTGCATTATCTAGCAGTAAAGACCAAAGAGAATGGAGACATTTTGTCAACACTAATGAAAGGATTTACTAACCTAAACAAAACTCAACTCCTGTAAAAAAACCCTACCATCTCACATTATCCTAATCAGCGCATCCACTAGTCACGCCACTTGGCATATTAAGTTAGACAAGTTCACACTGGCTGAAGAACACAGAGAAATTAGATTCTGAGCTCTGCTGGACTGGGTTTGCATTTGCTTTTCTTAAAGAAAAAGGATTTATGCACACGGGACCGATGCTTCACTTCAAGTACTTTTTATCAAAATGTTTGACCAAAGAGCAAGCAGATACCTTCACCATACCAAAGAGTACCGTACAAATGGAATGAGTATGATGCAAAATAAACAGAGGACAGCAGTCCGATATAGTGTTTACTAAAAATGTCAATTTGCAACAGTTACAACCAAAAATCCAAACACCAGATCAATCAATCTTATAGGAGTCACTTACAGACAGTCAGTTTCAGCCTATAAAACCTAAACTGATGCTTCTGTAAACCAGTCCACAATGGAAATCTAATCCAGTCTACTGCAGAAATCTATCCAAGGCAACGCTCATCACCATGAAATTTCTGACTTCATGATAAAGTAATACCTGATGATTTTTCAAGATTTCCCATTCAAGTGTAAGCACTGATTCTCTCACTGTAATACTACCTTAAAGCACACAAAGCTAAAGATGAGGCAATTCACCGAAACTTCTGACTTCAGAAAAGAAACAAAACTTTGATTTTCCTTTTATCTAAGCACGTAAGTATGTTATATTTACAGAGAAGTAAACAATCAGCAGCCCTTACTGCAATATACAACTTCTTATGACAGAAGCCTTTCAAAGATCCTTAAAAATAGTGTTAACTACTTCATTAAGTTTATAGAGTACAGGTTGGAAGGGTTATCTTTTGTTCATTCTTTGAAAGCTACTACTCTTGTGCCCTGGGGCAGTAATAAAGAATGGACTTATATAAAATAAACCATTACTTACAGGGTTGTACTGAAGGGCAGACACATATGCCTGTACTGCTCCTTCCATATCACCTGCAGCTACAAGTGCAGCAGCCAAATTAATATATCCATCAATGAAATCTGGTTTGAGGCGCAGTGCATGTCTGTAATGTTCAATTGCTTCCTGCAGCTGTCCACGCTCCTTGTACACATTGCCTAAATTTGAATAGGCTTCGGCCAACAGTGGATTCTGTTTGATTGCCAAAGTGCTGAAGTGAGCAGACCTGGAGAAAACAGATGAGTTAGCAAATAAGAAAACAGAACCCAAACCCAAACAAAATGACCCAAACAAACTCACCCTTGACACAGAGTGTTTGTCTGTTTATCTAGTTACTCTAATTAACATTCATGCCTAAGAGAGCCAAACATGCAGCCAACAAATCTGGGCTTACAGACCTGTCTTGTACGTTTATGCTCCCAGCTTAACTCTGATCACCCTGGTTCCCATTTTAGATTCTACTGAACAAAGACAGCTCTCATTTACAGTCAGAAGGGCTCAAGTTGCCTCACCACACCTGAGCTCAACACACTTGGAGAAAACACTGCAAGAATCCTGTGAAGCCTCTTCCAACATCTGAATGCTTTAAGCAAAGTTCCACTTGATATTCAAGAGGCAGGATATGGCTTACACGTAAAATTCTGTTGTATCCTCACCCATTTTATTTTCCCATATCCGAACTACTATTTTATTTTCCCATATCTGAACTACTAAAACTTCAATCAGAAGACTATATAAAACAAATCTCAGTAGAAAGTTCTTACTTCCTTCACCAGCAAACATGAATTTACAGCTAGAACAAGTAAAGTTTAAAATACTGGAGGCACAGAAACAAGATTAGGAACTGGCAAGCAGAAAGAATACAGAAACATCTTTCAGATCCCAAAACCCCTTCACTAAACATGTTGTTGCGCAGCAAACAATCAGTCTTGCAACTTGAAACCCAGAAACCAAACCCACAAACCGTGATACTGCAAGTGGAATGAACATTACACATGTAAATCCTGCCAGTACACACCAATGTGGCTGATGCTTCAATGTTAATATGTACAATATTAAAATAAGACAAGAATAAATGGCAAGGCCTGCTGTTTGCTGTAAAGCTGGCGAGTCCAATTTGTATTTCTCTTACCCCAGCAAAATTCCAGAGGGAAGAAGCCTACCTGTCCAGTCGGCGACACTGGAAGTGAATGGATGACAGTAATAAAAGCACACCAGTGTTATCAGGCTCCTGTCTCCAGAGCTGCATGCAGTGTCTCTCTGCTGCTTCAAAGTCTCCTGCCTGATACTCACGATGAGCCAACTCCGCTAACCCTTGGAAGGAAAGCATACGTTTCGTTGGTTCTGGAGAATCACCAAAACATTTAAAGGGGGAAAACAAAAAGTTAGATGATGGGAACAAAACAAAAACAAAACAAAACAAAACAATGAAAAAAAATGTACACAACTAAGGGATGAAAATGTCTGAAATGATATGAAACTCTACAGCAGGTGACAGTTGGGACATTAAGATCTTATCTGTACCAGTTCATGACTACATCAGCTAATAATAGCAAAAATGCAGACTGTAACGACTGCGAATATTTGTAAGTCAATCATTTTCCATTATTCTGAAAGAGACTCCTGTCATGATACGGTACTGTGGTTCCTAACAGTGGAAGTGCTGCTAACAGAACAATGACTCTCCTCACTCTCCCCCACAATTGAAAATCCTATGCTTTGCTATGTTAAAAAAATTCTAACAATTTCATATGGAAGTGAAGGACAGGAGACAAAGACTTTAAAGGACTTGAACAAAAGAAAGTTTTGCTGTGCAAGTAGTGAAACCCCTTAAAAATGGAAAAATAGCACAATGGGTAACATTCCTCGAATTCTGCATACTCCTACATTTCTCTGAGGAGTCAAAATCCCTTCACAGAAAAAAAAATGGTATTGGAACAATATCTGATGGGAGACAAACACGAACTTCAATGATTATGCAACTGGCCTACAGGAGGAACCATTAAATAGACAGGGTACAGGAAAGGAGTTACTGCTCCTGGAGGCTTAGCTGGAACAGGAGTGACAAAATGCTTTTAGTACTTAATACCCAATTGTGGAGAACAAAATCCTTAAATGAAACACCACCTGTTTTAGACAAAACAACCAGAAGTGAGAAAAGTAGGTAAAATTCCTTACAAAGGAATAAACAAGAGCAGCTTACAAAAAAACCACAACCATACATCCTAGAAAGAAGTGCTGGCCTTCAAATTCTCTGCCTTTATACCAATAGCTCTTAAGGGTTTAATTACGGCAAGTATCTCTCATTTTCCCTTCTGTACGGTGCAGTCCCTTAATTCCATTCATTAAACACTTCCCACCTCATCCTACAGAGTTTTAAAATTTTGAATTTAAATGAAACAGATAGACCTTTCTTAATACAAGGAAGCACCTCAATAGCTGAGGTGCTTTTTTTGCAGGGAGGTAGTACAGAAGTCCTGAGACTCTTTCACTTTTGTGACAACTTGAAAGATGGCAAGAATAATCATAAAGATACTAGCTACAGATTTACTACCCAGTGTTTTACAAAATTTGGATTGATTCAAGTTATTTAAATTATTTTCAGATTTGGGTTTTTAGCACCAGCAGTGCTGGTTTCAATATAAAACTGCAAGTACTGTAGAAGTACAGCAGTTTTTTCAGATAGTATATTGTGTCTGTCAGTGCTATAAACTATTTAACAGTAAATTGGAACTACCAAAGCCACTCCTTTTCACATAATTGACAAATTAGTAGCCAAGTATCTTCATACAGATTAGATTCCCGTTTTTCAAACCCTGACTAAGGGCAAAGTGGACTTCAGGATCTGGTTAAACCTAGTGGCAAAGATAAAAAGGTACAATCTTTTTTTAACATGAGAATGTTGAATTGTGGCCGAAAACCACATCATTTATAAATAGTGCTGACAGTAACACTGATACTGGAGCACCAATAGACTGCTCCTCACTTGGTCCTGCTGCTGTTAACAGGTTTTGCCCCACTGGCAGTCAGCATATTTCCAAGTTCTGCTGATGGCACAAACATAGGGAAACCAGATAGAGGAAGAGCATGTCTCACGAACTGAATTTCCTCTTCAAACACATTTCAATTGTTTTAGTAAATTTCAAAGCTAAAAAAACCAAAAAGCACCCCAAAACAAAACAACCCAGAAGTCTACACTTCAATACTTGTAACTGCTGGGAAAGAAGCTTTCCATCATGATCTAAACGCTACATTTTGCCTACTTAAAGCAAGAAGTCAAACTGAAGTTGCAACTCCCATGGCAAGAGAGCAGGCCATGCAGATCTAACACCTGGGAATGAGGACTGCTAACGAAACCAACAAAAGAAGAAACGCTGCTATTTTCCTTCATTTATCAAGCGTTTCTGTTTACAAAATAAGCCACCCTTCATCCCCAAAGATAAGGCAAACTCAGTGTAAAACTGCCAGTCATCTACCTCCAAGCAAGTATTTTATAAACGATTCTGAAGTTCACTGAAAAGCAGGAAGTGGACAGTCATATTACAAAGTTCAGAATGAGCTAAACTTTTAATACAAAGTTGGCTGGAAGTTATGCAGTGCAAAATACCCATAACACAGCCCATGGATGGATGCTCACCGAATCAATTTGTAAAGAAAATAATTGCAGTGAAGAGTCATAGCCAGGAAAATCCCTTGTCAAGTCTTGCATAAAAGAATTTCTGCACCTAGGCTAACTTGTGCTGCATGCTTTAACTATGACCTTGGAAAAGTCTAGTACATGCTGTGACAATGACCTTCCCTGAGGCTTCTAGACAATACAAGCAAAACAAAAAGCTGCACAGAACCATCAAAAACGTGCCCAAGGCCATTCTCCTTCCCCCCGCCTCCAAATACCATCCTAAACACTTGCAATACACTCATGCTCAACCTTGCATGCAGATCCAACCTCGGTTCAGACAGGAGCAGTGGTTACTTCCAGCTGGGAGGTGCTGGATGAGCACAAACTCTCTCCCAGCGAGCACGTGCTCTTTTTACCCCCAGGGATCCAGGCTACAAGAGGATGCCGCCGCCTCGCTGACCAGACACACAGTTCTAGCCGAGAAGGTATGAAATACCGTACTGCAGCACCTTCCTGTATCACTACCGCTTCTCTTTAGATCCCTATCTCTGCACTACTATACCGTCTCTTTCTCCAAAAATCCTCCCTTTCCTTCTACTTTTCCCAGACATCGTTTCACCTCTTCCTGCCCCTCTGGTTACAGAAACCCCAAAAATCTGGGGGATAAAGTGATGTTGTCCTCTCATCCCTTCAGTTAGCATAACACTTCTTTTTCTTGTTCTGCAGAGAAAGTCAAGATTTCTCCTCTTCTCCATCCCTCAAGTTCTAGATCTGCAAACTAAATTTAGGGCAGGATCTTTCTTTGATACAACACGCTATCTTACTGTTCAGAAAAGTGCTTTAGTGCTCGGTTATGCCACAGAATCACAGAACGGTTTGGAAAGGACCTTAAGGATCACCTCGTTCCAATTCCACCGCCATGGGCAGGGACACCTTCCATTCGACCAGACTGCTGGAAAAAAAGTCTTGCTTAAGTGCAGCGAGCGATTCTGGGCAAACCAACACACATTTTGGGTCAGGCTTTTACCCTACTTCGCCCTCTAACGCAGTCACCTGATAGTCTGATAAATATAGCTGCGAGCCCGCCGCACTCACACCTCCCCGCGCCTCCCCGGCAGCGGCCCGGGGCTGCCCACGGGCAGCGCCCACCGGAGCGCACCCAAGGGCCGCGCTCGGGCCCGGGGCGCGCACACCCCCACAAAGGCGGTGGGGGCACCCCCGCCCCGCCGCTTCTGGAAAGTTCCGCCGGGCGCGGGCGCGGGGAGCAGCCCTGGGGGCGAGGGCACGGCCCGGCCCCCGCTGTCCCCCGCCAGTCCGTCCCCGGGAGCGCCGCAGCGCACGGTACCTGTGCTGTCCGCCACGTTCCCCACGGAGGTCGCCATCGGGACAGGAGCCGGGGAGACTGTGGCGGCGACGGCAGAAGGCGCGCTCGGGCCGGACCGGGCCGAGCTGCCCGCAGTCACGGCGGGCAGAGGCGGCGCTCCCGAAATGGCGGCGGCGGCGGTACCGAATGGCCGCGGCCGGAACTATCTCCGCGGGAAATAGTCCGGGCGGCGCCGGGCAGCGCTGCCGCACGGCGGGCGGAAGGACCTGGCGGCAAAGATCGCTAAACGCACCAGGGTTATCCTTCCGCGCGCAGCGCTGCGCTAAAGGCGGCGGAACTGCGCATGCGCCGCCACCTCCCGCTACTCCCGCACGTGGCCCCGCGGAACCGGCGCTCACCGGGACAGCAGAGCTCAGTCATTGGAGCATCACCGCTCACTGGGACAAGCAGAGCTGAAACACCGAGGCATCAGAGGTCTTCGGGAGAGCAGAGCCCAAACACCGGGACAGCAGGGCTCACCGGTAAAAAAAAAAACCAAAACTGGGACACCAGAGCTCAGTCACCGGGCACCTGCGCCGCCCGGGCACCGGCGCTCACAGTGAATCTGCACTCAATCACCGGACACCGAGAAACAGCAGCAAAGGCGTCTGTATCCCCGTTCCTGGTGTATTTCCGTGAGCTCCGTTAGCCACATGCCGGGACTCCATACGGAACCCCGCGGTCTGCACGAGCTTCCCCGCGGCACTGAACATGAGCAGTCTCTGGGCAATAGTGAGCCTTCCTAAAGGCTCAAATCCCCAAATTCTTATTTCTGGAAGTAATTGCAATTTACAGAAAAAGTAGGGCAGCTGTTACTGAAGTATTGGTAGTAGTTAGGCAGTTCCCAAAACCAATCAGGGGTGAGACATCAGACACTGTATTTGTGGTCCAAGAGAAAAAGCTCCCCTTTATGAAATGAAAATTGTTTTACAGTAGTTTATCAACAGCAAGTATTTCATTCTGAGCAAGCATTTTTTCCTGACAGACATGCATGTATCCAACAGGCCACTATTTCTGAGGAATTCCTTTACATCTATGAAGACTGAAGAACAAACCATACAAATCTGTATCTGGATTCTGGAGCCAGTACAGACTACAACAAGGAAAGGTTTCAGCAGGACATGCTTGTCTAAAGCTTATTTTTCACCGTTTACTCATTCATATAACATGTTTTATAATCAATTAAAATATTATATCTTAAAAAAAACCAAACAAACAGTTTGTTAACACAGTCCACACTACACTGTTCCTCACACCAAATTGGGGCAAGAGAAATTCAGGAGCCAAGAGTGGCCCAGGATGACCATCATCTTAGGGAAGGCAGTTCATTCATCTGAGTCCAGGTCACTGTCTCCTGCAATGGAATGAAAGTCCTCGCTGTCCTCCTCATCCTCAGACAGATGGACCTGACTTAATACACTTGGCCCAGAGCGCTGCTGTTCTTCCTCTTCCTCCTCTTCTGAGATCTCGTACCCTCCAATACTGCTGAAACTTGTGTCTCTTGTGTTGGATTTTGGGTCTGGTTCTTCATAGCTGCCATAACTAGAAGAAAGAAGAGAGTAATTTCACATGAGCTGCTGATACCAACAATTCTGTATTTAACTGCTGTAAGAGTTGGCTTGAAGTCCTGTGAACACTAGGAACCACTGTGCACTTCAATTCTGTCACTGGCCAGCTTTTTAAAATTTAAAAAAAAAAACCAAAAAAACCAGTTCTCCAATGAAAATCCCAGTATCTTCACCCCACTCTGATACACTCAGGGCAGGAAAAAGAGATTGCTCCAACACCTTCTGTCACCTTCACTGCAGACAGAAAGTGCAGGACTGTTTCCAGCCCATTCTCGTCTTTTCTAGCACTTCCTGCTGACTCTTGTCAAGATCCTGGGCTGGACTGACCACTGCCTGCCAGCACAGCTACCTCTCAGCTCTGATGTCTGTGATTTATTAGGCAAATTTCAATAATGGCACTAAGGAATTGAATTCCACAAGTAGAAAAAGAACAGAGAATCAAATACTAATACACTACAGAATGCTCAGAGAAAGGAGAGCAGGTTGGCGTTCTCTTGAATGCAGAAAAATAAAGCTGATATTGTTGTACTTTTTTAATAATGAAACACCTTCCAAAATACAGAATATGCATATGCCCATACTTCTGCACTTCAACTAAGCAGTTGCTTTTCAAGTCAGGACATGCTTGTTCTTAGAGGGGAAAAAAACCATTAATCTGCTAAATCTTTTTAACTTCAAAGGCACCTTGTAGTTTGAGATAGCTTGTAAAAACCTTTATTTGTCCTGCCATCAAAATCCACTATGTACAGGAAATCATCTAACTTAAAAGAATGCACTTTTTTTTTTCTTTTAACTAGGATTTTTATTAGTGAAAATCTAACAGCAACTCCAAATTTCTGTCAGTAAGAATAAATTGTAATTATGGTTGCAACAGTAAAAACAGTCACAAGATAACTTGAAAATGTGAAATATTCTTCAGCTTTTTTTGATGAACACTTCCAAAATCTTTAAGAGAAGGGATTTTAACAGGATTTTCAGCTCTAATTACCTGATATTGCTGTCTTCCATAACATGAGATGTCTCCCCACCATCTCCCTCATAGGACATCATGCTTTCTTCATTGTCCATGCCCATCCGTGTGTTCTCTTGAAGAACATGAGGTTGTTTGGGTCTCACTGCATTGGGCTCCACATCTGAGTCACTGCCACTCTCACTCAGTTGGATAGCTGTGTAATGAACCAATGTTTGGTCACGAATTAGCAGGTTTGTTCTGTCACTTGCATACCCACTGTCTGTGTTTACAGGCTGCAGTATTGACTGTAAGGAAAGTTTACAAAGTCGTGTCTCTACAAGGCAGCAGAAAAGGTATCTGGGAGGTGATACTACTTACTGAGTGCCCAATTCCGATGTTATTCCAAAGCAATCTCATTACCACCATTACTCAAAAAGGCCTTGTGTCTTTGTCTACTCTGCAAAATTCCCCCTTCTTTCCCCCTAATAATTTTCAGAAGTCATTGCTAAATATCACTGTGAGTTTTTATGCATAAGTTTGTATTAAAACAGAAACAGTCTGAATAATCTCTGTACACATCTTCCAGTTCTTGATAACCCTGTTTTAACATTAACATTTTACATTTAACATTGATAACCCTGGGTCATATCAAAGTAAATGTGCTTTTACTAGACTGCCTTTTCCTGGCTCTGCACACCAAACCATACTCTGTGTTTTCAGAACCATTTGCAGTTTCACTTTATGAAATACAATCAATGAGATCTTAACTCTGCTTTCTTTTGTGTCTGTACTTACAGCATTCCTATTCCACTTGGGTTTTCAGCTCCATTTGTCTTCACCCACTTTCCTCAGGTCTCCCTGGCCTACCCATCTCAGTCATGCTCTCTGCTGCATGTTTTGTGATGGAAGCATGAGATCAGCTGAGTTATTGAACAACCAGAAAAGGACACTTACATGAGAAAGGATTATCTCCTTCTTCATCACTCCCATCATCATCATCCTCTCCATCAGACATAAGCAAGTCTTCATAGAGGACACTGGCCTGGGGCTGCTGGGCTGATCCTTCTTCTTCGTCAGCAAGGTCACCATCTGCATCTTCAACTTCCTGGGTCATAGAAACAAGGATGTGAAGATCCAGCAGCAAGCTGCCACTTCTGTCATAGATGTCTCACTCTGTCCCCTCTGAAGCATTCCCTCATTTCACAGTGCTAACATTTCCAAACTGCATTTCAGAGCCTGTTTCTCAGGGCAGCAGACACAGCAGACAACCCTGTGAGTCAGCACGTACACTGTGGCTGCGATTTCTGTAAATATACTCACTGGGGCTGGAGTCTTAGGCTTCCCATCATCATCCTCATCAAATCCTTCAATATCTACATCAGAGTCTTCCTCGCCCAGCCTACCTCGCCCCTGGCGCATCTGGATGGGAACACAAACAGCAATGGCACTGAGAAAGGCACCACTGGACATCACCCGGGGGTGTGAGGGACACCTGGGCCACAGAGGTGGGTGTGGGAGTACAGGAAGGGAAAGACAGAAAGGAAAATCTGTGTGTATCACTCTCAGAGCAAGGATACTTTTCTCTTTATTGCAAGATCAGAGAGCACAGTCACCACACACTTTTACCTGACGTGCTCATCCTTGAATTGGGAATCTCCAGCCTTATAGCATCAGAGTTCCTTTTTAAACTAGTTATTTCTGGAAAATAGCACTTAAAAAAGTGCTTATTTTCAGAATATATTTTAAAAGCATACAGCATTTTCCACCAAATCTTTTCCTGTCCTTCTCTTCCTGTTCTTCCCACAGTCCACATGAGTCCAAGATAAAGAGGACATGCAGATTCTGTCCCAAAGACTATAAATTTCTACAGAAAGCTTGAAGCCTTCCAAATCTAGAAGGCATTCACAAAGCTACAGATGGCTACAATACTAGACAGAACTATTCATAACCAATCTCTGTTTCACTGCATTGTTCAGAATAGCTCTCACCAGTCCTTCTGGTACCACCTTCAGCCTTGGGGCTCCTCACATTCTTTGTTTTCCTGGTAACTAATTTTAATGATCCTGCATCTCCTTCAGCATGCTATTCCCTCTCCTCCTTTTATTTTTTTGTTTAATACAGAATAAAGACTAGGGGAAAATATTCTGTGGTTACTGTAACAAGTTCATTTATAGTGATTTAATACCTTTAACCTGTCTGCTTTTTTTTTTTTTCCTTTTATAACTATCAGGTATCTACAGTGGCAACCATCTCCTCCAAGCTCCTAATTGTCACTGGATGCAACCATAATAATCTAATTATGATCTTCTGAATCTGTAGAATATCCTTCACCATTTCCCTATTCAGAATTAACAAGGGATTGCATATTAACCCTCTGTAGCATGAGTCACCAGATTTCTACTTCCAGAAGTAGTGAAGCAAACAAATACCTGGCCTTAGGCAGATTCTTTTGCAGCTTTTGATTCCCCATTCTTTGTTTTGTAGCGTCTCAATTCCCAGTGCTCTTTAAATTTTTTCCTTTTCCCTCAGAGCAGTCAAAATTAAGGAAATATCATAACTTTTGGATGATATTCCCTTCTCTGCCTGGAAAACCTGATCTTTGTCACCTGTTTCCTACAAAGTCATTGTCTCCTTTTAGTAGTTTGCTCATACAAGACAACTCCCCAACCAGATGAGAAAATGGAGAATTCTGACCTGAGTTCCTCGCTTCCCTGGGGTAGTGATGGGAGTGTCCATAGCAGACAAATTGCTTTCATCTTGATAGAATGAAGCACCATGGGACACACTGAGGGAAGTGCTGGTATCATACAAATCTGGTGGCTAAAGTATAGGTGGAAACAGGAGACAGAACATTCTCAGGCACTGAACTGAGACTGAACAGTATCTCGAGAGGCAAGACTGGGATTTCAGGACTAAATGCATCTTTTTGGCATGGTGTTTATATTATTATATACTGTTTAATCAAAATGAGCTAATTATTTGTAAAGAACAAACATGGGAAATGCAATGGCTCACAACCTCAGGTTTGAAGTTTGCCAAATAGCAGTTTTTAAAATAGAAGTCAGTACTTCTATACAGTGCAATTCTACAGAGGCCAAAATCATAAATGGGCTTCAAAAGGATTCAATGAATTTATAGAGAATAGCCCCCTCTGCAGCTCATTAATACAATGGTCCAGGTGCAACACCAGTTTAAGGTGCCTGCACAGCCAATTCCCAGAAGCAGAGAGGGTTTGCTGTAAAAATGATCACTTCATGTTTGCATCCACCTACTTCTGGTCCCTGCCAGAGACAGGAGACTTGATTACATCAACCTTTGGTCTGACTCAGCATGGCCCTTTTCATTTACTTCCTACAATGGGAATGGTGTTGCAGCCCCAAATGCTCCAATCAGAACTGGAAAAGTTCAATCATATATGAAAGAGCAAAGCTTCAGCTTCCAATCAATCCTATAACAATCACTGTCTCAACCCCTAAAGCTGACACAAGCAAGAAAAAAGGGGGCTTTGGTTAAAGTGTTCCAAAATCCAAACTGCAGTTTGCATGCAGATTGACCTCTAAAAAGTTAATGAGGAACTACAGATTAAGATTTTGATGAAATCCTGTTATAATACACAGTGCATAATCATGACAATCCTGAAAGTCTTAAGAACAGCAGCAATAATTCTTAAATTAGGGAAAACAGGCTTCTTAAGAATTTAGACAGACATGTAAAGCACAGACAGCTCTCAGCTGTATTTGCTTTTTATATTGTGGAGTCCATCCTCTGAAGACCCATATGGGGAGATAAATGCTGGCTGTCACAACTGCATTTAAAATAAAGGGAACTAAAGCCAAGCAATCTCCACCAGACCTGCCACCTGTGACAAGTTTGGGAGTGTGGGAAGTGGGACTCCAGCCAAGAAGCAGAGGGAAAGGGTGGCCTTCAGATGACAAGTTCAAGGGAGAAGCTCAGAGAGCTTTCTCCTTTACCAGGGATAGTTCCCTGCTCAGGTCTAATTTCCTCTCTTCTGATCACCAACTTGGAATAAATTCAGAGCAGGTAATACTGCCCTTAGGAAGGAAACCATCACATAAGAGAATGGCACCTTTGTCCCTCACTCTCTGATGTATTGGGATCACCACTGATTCCAATTAATTCTTGAAATATGTCAACAAATAGCTTTGATAACTCATCCCCAAAGACTCTCTTGCAGCCCAATACTTCCTATTGGCAGGAAGGTCTTTTCCATGATACTCAGTTTCAGTATTCCCACCCTACTGACTTTGATCATCATTTCTAGTAAACACTCTCTACCTTCCTAAAATGCTACATTTTGGGTATTTTTGTGGACAAAGATGGATGGAGGGTGTTAAATATTGCCCAAACCCATTTGTGTCCTGCTATCCTGGCTCAGCCATACAGTCTTTGTATACTTCTTGCCTAAACAAATTTTAAAGTCATTTTTCTCTTAAAAATAATCTTTGTAAGACCTTAAACTGTTCCTGAACTTCAAGCCCTTCTTTTCTGCTCTGACTTGCTAAAATTAAATGCAGCATTCCAGATATAATTACATCAGACTTGCACAGAATAGAAAAATTATTGATCTACAATTAGGATGAACAACTGCAAAAAAAGCTTTTGTTTGTCTTCCTATACCACAACATTTGCATTTTCTCATTCAATTATCAGCACAGAGATCTTTGCCAGGGCTTATGAACTTTTCCAAATAAACAAAAGGCACATCTCCGACACTAGGAAGACATTCCCTGCTTTCCTAGGCAAATTCCAAAGATAATTTTAGTTTTCATGAATTAACTTGTCATTCCTGGTGAAAGTTTTTTACTGATGTTTTTAAAAACAATCAAACAGCTCAAAATACAAATTATTTAAAAAAAAAAGCTAAATAGCTTATCTTTGCAAACTGTAAACATTGAAAAAGCATCCCAGCATGAATTGTGCTGTCAACTTGCTCTGTAACACATAGAAGATACCTGACACACAAAATTGTCTGTTATAAAATAATGACAAAGTTTAAAAAATGTTATTTTCCACTAGAACCAGAATAAAGAGATGTAAAGAATCTCAGCAGTGAATGGACAGTTTGATTTTGTTGACCATATTAGGCAGTCTCTTCACTCACAGCAATGAGCCTTTCCAACAATACCACTACCAAACAGCACCCTGGATTCCTCTCAGCACTACGTGTTTAGTCCTCATTTTCTCCTTACCTGTCCACTTGTCTTCTGAGGGTTTCTAAATATTACACTTGCGTAGTCCTTGAACTTCCAACCAACACTCAGCTGTATCTGACTGTACACAGCTCATCTTTAGACCCGTTTTACAACTTGCTTGGGAAATTTCTTTCTTTGTCTTAGGTATCTCACTCTCTGAAGCATCAGAACTGCTTCTCATATGTATTCTTAAAAGATAAGTTTTAGCACACCATCCAACAAGATACTCTACTAAAAGACAAACTGCAGACAGATGGAGAACACCAAACAAGGAAGAACCTTGGGATCAAACACTCAGGAGGTTGAAACTAAAATAAAGAAAGTGAGAACCTTGCTTGGTCACTTGCCTGTGGAGTGTAGGGACCAGGGGTCATAGGATCAAGACTTTCTAGATCTGCTTCCTCCAGTGCTGCTTCCTTAGCAGTAGAGATGTCTCTCTCGAGCTGAGTCAGGTGCTCATCATACTAAGAACAAAAAAGCTTGCTAAGGTTGTAGAATAGAAAATTCAAACATTCAAAAATACTCAAGTAAAGTTGTCCACATACCTCAGCTAAAGTCTGGTAACAGATGTTTACAATCTCTTGGGCTGTTTTTGTGTACTGACTGTCTGACCCTGTAGTAAGAAACAAATCTCTTTATAGATTTTGATGTTTGTTCAATTCCAGCTGCCAAGACAGCAAGACAGATTTTGGTTACACAGGCCTCTAAATCCCAACACCTTCTGACGTAAGGAGAAATACAAAGCAGGATTCACATTCAACTAAAACAGCACAACCAGTTTGTCCCAGCATTAAAAGTATGATTTAGGACACAGGAAGGTTGTCCACCTCAAGGAAATTCCCAGAAATAAATCACTGGATCAGAGATGTGTACTGAGCAAGGAGAACATCCTCCCCAAATGTAACTTCCCCATTCTGCACCAGATGGTAAATAAAGCTTCATATGACAGTGAAAACAGCACCATTTAAGCATCTCTTTCCCCAGGAAAGGAAAACAATCATCAAGTTCATGATTCACAGCCTCGGGCTTCGACACACTTTGGCATTACAAGTGCCCAGATAAATTAATTTAAGTACAAAAGGCAGCTGAAGCCTTGTTTTCATGACCTACCATTGTACTTAATGCTGTTGGCAAGGATGAGGTTAACATCATCCAGGAAAGTCTCCCTGTTCTGGTATTTGTGTTTGGAGATATTCTGGAAGAGAATTGTCACCCAATAAGTGATCAAGTTTAAACACATCCCAAGAGACTGCTCAGTTAAAGTTACACACCTTGCGGATGGTCTCCAGATCCATCGGATTAGCAATCACCTTGTAATAATCAGGAACAAACTTTTTGTTAACTGGATGGTGAAACGGCCAAGACTGAAAAAAAAGAAAACGGACAGGTTTAGAAAGCTTCCATGTAGAATTTTCTACACACTACAAATGTCATACAGCCAGTCTCCAGAAGTGATTAACACTTCAAATGTATTTAAGGTATTTGTAACAAGACCTCTTGAATCTATTCATTTAAGTTCAGGAGGGACACAGAGAAAAGATCTACCAGTTGGATTTTTAACTAGGCCTGTTTATATCTGACAGCAGGCACATATAATACAAAATAATAATTTCACAGAAGACTTTTCTATTTAATATCACTGTTTTCTTCACAACAAGATCAGCATATTTTGCACATCACAGACACAGTCGCTCAAGCTACGTACATCTGGAACGGCCATCATTTTTTGAGTGACAATGTTATCCAAAATGAAGGAAAAGGCCACTTGATCATCATCGTCCAGGAGAGGATTAATTGCTTTCTCTAATCGAGCCAGTTTATCTTCCTTCTGCAATAGAAGTAGGGAACATCAGTGGCTGACCCTAGACTAATTAATAACTGTACTATCATGATGCTTTATCCCAGAGAGACTCCCATTCACCTTTCTAGGAAAATGGTTTTAAATAATGGGGGGTAACAGCCAAGATATAAACCTACAGACAAGATTGGGTAACTAGAGTAAGAAACAAGCACCTGTTTTTTTCAGGAAGTCTCCCATGGGAGCTGTTTAAAATTGTAAAAATTCAAATACCTCCTGGGGTAGGAGGAAGATCTCTCTTAATCTTCTACTACTCTCCCTAAACGCCTGTGTTTTCCCTATGCACATCCTCTATCCTCAAAGTCTTCAGCCACCCTGACCATCCCTCCCCCCTCCATTATGATCACAACTCATTCACAAAACTTGCCTCTTTTAGCTTTTCATCACACAGGTCCAGCATGGACTGGGATATTTGTGTCAGTGAGTGTTTTGGCCCTGCAAACACACACAGCAAGTGCAGCCTGATTAAAAAGGCCCATGTCACAATATGACTTAATCTTTACTCTTAAAGCATCACTGATATTTCTAGCACAGTTAGGTGCATCTCCTCAAGTATATTCTCAATACACACAATTATTCAAGTTTAGCATGGATTTTATATGAGAAAAGGATATTTGTAGCAAATATTCCCACTTCTGTTATATGAATATATAGAGCTATATATAGAGCCATAACTGAACTTCAGTTACAACATCACAGTCATCATTTAGTTGTTAGTACATGCTGAAATTCACTGCTTTCCTATTTATAAATTAGTTCATTAACATAAATGTAATCTTTCAGGTATATCTAGACAAGCATTTCATTATTGCCATCTGGCAGTAAATTAATTCTGCTTTTCTGTTGCTTCTGTTGTTTCTAAAAGTTCCAAAGCTCCTCCATGCACAATGTATCAGCAGAAACAGGATTTCCCTGTGTTTTTACCATTGTATGTGGCACTGTTCTTCACAATGAGCTCCAGGTGCTCCCTGAACTCCTCCCGGGATGGGTACTGCCGCTTACGGACATTTTCACGCAGGGTCTGTAAATCCATGGGCCGGGTAATGATCTTGTAATAATCTTTGACGACTTTTGGATTTACAGGCGTGTGAAAGGGGTACGTCTGAGGAAGAGAAGAAAAATATGCTCATTAGTACAGTACTAGCACAGCTACGCTCAGTTTAACCTCCACAGTTAAATAGCCACTAATATATATAACCTTTACACAATCAGGTCCTTAACTGCACCAGGGAAAGTAGAATAAGCTCAACCCTATGATGGCTGTCACTTTCTTCTACACAATATTCTGTAATACCATTATAAGAAAGAAAATCTCAAAGAGAATTTTCAGATGGTACTTTAAATTGCAGCACAAAAGAAACTGATCTTTAAAATTCTCATTTCACCTGAAATCTTCCATTTAATCTTTTGATTTTTCAGGTTTCTGGTAAAGTCTGGTCAGAAAAGAGTGAAGTACAGATCTTCTCCAGTGCCACATATATAAAAACATTACACACTGCTACATTTCATGCATCTTGTGCTGGTTTTGTTGAAAAAAAAAAATTTAAAAATCACATACCAGATTTGAACATGTATCCATACAAAACTAGCCCAATTCTGGTGTCTACAACACATAACCTCCTTCAACCATATTGCTTAAGGTGCAAGATTTGGGTGTCATAGCTTAAACTCACATTGGGAAGATCCCTGATGTCATTGATGATGCCCTCCAAGATGGATGAGAGCGTCACCATGGGATCTGTTCTCCGCCGGTGGATGGATTTATGGGGACGCTGAAGAAACGAGAGGCAGAAAAATTAAGGCAGTTCCAAGATGTGAAACTTTTACTCACAGAAATCCTAGACGATTTAGTTTATTAATTTTCTGGGCAGGCATGAGGAGGTTGCAAAGGAATAGTAAAGGGTCTGGCCAGTTGGTACAAACAGAAATAGAGATGCTGCAATCAGCTCATTAACACCTTCACTCACATTCAGATAATCACAGTGCACCGTTGTCCCTACACGACGCTTCTTTTTCGGAGGAAGCTGCTGCTTAGGAAACTTCAGGACCAGGGATTTCCTGCGAACCTCATCCGCACTAGGCACAAACAAAAAAGCACAAGACTTTGTCCAGCCCTCTTGTGAATCAAGACATTTGACCCCCAGTACTATGGCTCTGGTCCCATCTCTGTTTCTTCCCTTACCTCTCAATTAGTTGTTTTCCCAGGACAATTTTTGTTCCTTCTACTTTGATGAGTTCTTCATTATCATTGTGAATGACTGTTTTTTCCAGCTCTTCCTCCTGCTCCTCTGTCATTGCAACAGGATTAGAAGGTGGGGCATTTGTTTGGTAGTAAAGAGGGCAGAACTTATTAGTCCTCATGTGCCCAATTGCACCACATGCTCCACATTTTAGCTGCAAAAATAGAAGGTGACAGCTCAGAATTCATACGTGGGCTCCTACTTTTGAGGCAGAGTATCATTAAAATCCCCCAGTGAGATCTTCAGTACATCACTAGAACAGAAAACTTCTCCAGTAGCCAAAACCTGTATTGATATGCTTACTTTCAAGTCTGGACGCTCTTTCATTTTCTTGGGCTTCTTTTCTGGAGGGCCCTTGAGTTTCTCTTTTTCTTGGTTCCGTTTTAGCCGCCGTAATTGTTCCTGGATCCTGCGCCGCTCCTTCCGCATTTCCTCACGGTGCTGTTCGTCAAATAGAGCAAACTTCCGTCTGGGTGGAAAAAAAAACCCCAAAATACAGCAGGTTTTCAGCCTAGTTTATGATTTACCAGGTACTCTTCTGTCAGGTCAATCACTGCACGATGCTTGTGACACCCTCCAAAGGACACCCATTAAATCTCTTTCTCTCCACAATTACATGCCAGGCTTCTACACTTAATTCTACATTTCTTCATACTGTCAGTGGAATGAAATAAGCCCACAGGCAAAGTTAAAAGGGAGAAAAAAGAGATCACAAAGGTCTTACATGAACTCTTCATCCTTGGTGGTCCGTATGCGGCAGTAGGCGTCGATGACAGCAGGCTTGCGCACCGTCTCACACCTCACGTACTCCTTCCCGTCCTCGTCCCTGAATGTGCGATAGATCTTGAGGCGACGGCCGGTGGCAGAGGAGTTCAGGCTGGTCACAGAGGCAGTGTCATCATCCTTGTGAGAGTTTGCTGAGGCTCCTGAAGCTGTTGCCACAAGAAAATGCTTTATTTGCTTCTGATTTTTTTTCACACTGTAGAAAGCATCATCGCTTAAATACAGCAGATAGTTTTGGCTTTAAAACTTCCAAGACACAAATTCAGGAAAACCTAATAGAAGTCTTTCTCTTGCTTGTTCATGTTCTCTTATCATGACAGGAAATCAAGCTGAAACAAAGATACTGAGTTATCCACACGGATTATAAAGCCAGAAGGAACAGCTACAGTCAACAGGGACTCATGGGCGCAACCTGCAATGCAACGTGGCCCTGCAGATGGATTAGTTACAGTGGTTTTCATCATAAGTGTGGTTATCTGGCAGAACCTGAGGGTCAAAAACTATCCAGTTTTTCAAGGAGTGTTCCAACCAGTGTCTCAAGTGACCACAGAATCTTTCCAGCACCATTCATAATTCAGGTTGAGAGGTTTTGTAGAAAATAATGCTGGATAGCTTTTCATGAGGGAACAATCCTCAAAAATCTTCCATATATCTCTTACTAAATGATTCCAGTAATTATTTAATAGTGATTTATTCCCAATTTGAGAATAGATGGCAACAATAACCTGATGCAGATCTCAGCTTTGCTCACACACATGCAACAAGGAACAGTGGTCATGGGCACCCTCATGAAGTTCATTCACAGGTCAAATGTTTTACCAGCCAGTGAAGGACATGTCAAGTTCTCTGTTGGAATGTGCTTAAAATAAGCATATCTCCAGGAGATCCAAATCTGGCAGCTGCCCAATTTACCTCCAACCAGCCTTCCACAGCACACAGTGTAATCAGCCTGCAGACTGTGTCTGCTTCACACACAGAGCTGTGTGTACGCAGAAGATCCAACCAGAGAACCATCAGCTGGTTGCAGGCACTACATGTGAACACGTCTTGAGAAAAGTACTGAAAAAACAGCTCCCTCTAACCTCCCCCCACTCAAAAAAAAAAACAAAAAACCCCACAAAAAAACCCAAAAAACAAACAAAAAAAAACCACAACAAAAACAGGAAAGGGGGAAAAAAAAGGAAAGAGGAATAAAAAAAAGAAAGAAACAGGCAGGAAGCAGCAGTGAATATCTAAAGAAATACCAGAGTTAAGTTTATAGTTCAAAATAAACAAAAGATATGGGGCAAAGAATACACTTCACATGCACTTTCAGCCAGTAAGTGCTCAAGAGAAGGAAGAAGTACCAGAGAGGGAGAAGCCCCAGATATGCATGTTTATACATTCTCCCTGTAAGGAATCCACATTCTCTTGAATCAGCACACTTTGCAGCCTGACACACAAAGTCCTGCAGCCCTTCCTAGGCACAATTCTGATGGTTGCAGTTACTTACACAGCCCCTTTTTGTCTCTCCTGTCCTTTTTGCCCCTCTCTTTGTCATTGCCACTGTCTTCTCCCAGGAGCATCCTCTGCAATTCCTTCCGTTCCTGCTCTTCTCTTTCCCGAGAGAGCTGAGAACTAGTTTTCTTGTTCTGTAACATATTCTCAATATTCTTTCCCATCTCTTCAAAGTCACTGTCTTCAGCTGAACTGCTATCTGTGTCTGTTGACAGGATCTCAGTGGATTCCAGAACCCTGAAATAGGAGGCATGTTGAAAGTCAGTGAATGTTGCCCTCCCAAATTAAAAAAAAAAATCAGCCTGTTACCTTCCCAAAAATACAAAGGTAAAAATGACGCAAAGGTTTGAAAATTAATGGCAAAAATCACTACTACAACAATGGGCATAATATATTCCCTTCTCAGCCTTCCTTTTAGCCCCCATGTCTAAAAGATCAACTGTTCCAAGACAATCTTCTCCAAAAAGTTGATTGCTTCTTCATCAGCAATGCTTTATTCCCTCACCACTCTCAGGTCTCAAGCCAGAACAAGGAATAATGCATGAATTCTTCTGGCAGTTCTGAAGAATAGGACATAGAATTGGTAGCTGCTACCCAAGAGAGATGGCAAACTGCTCATAACAATTAAAAAAAAGAAAGGAAATAAGGTGGTGAACTACTGATGTGTGCAACTACAGAACATCTCATGCCGTGACTCTGCAACACACTCTACCTTTCCAAAAGGGCTGTGGCAGCAAGAAACTAAACCTGAGGGTTTCTATTAACAGCCAGAGGCCTCTTTCTCAGTGCTGTATTTCATGGGCCCAATGAATTTAATCAACATCTACACCACCATGTATCAGTGAGCCACAGGCATGCACAGTGCTGGACTTCTGAGGTGGGGACAGGGTGAGGCTCAAGGCTGTGAACATCAGATAAGAACATACTTATTTTGTAAGTCAAAGATGCGCTGACACTCTTCTTTGTATCTCTCCTGATGTTCTGCCACAGAGAACCGAGAGCCACGGGCAAATTTGCTCATAGGCCCTTCCCCTGAGCGTGCCTGCTCTGTGGACATTGTACGGACAACATCAATCACTTCCCACCGAGACAGCTTCTTTATCTGGAAAGAAGAACACAGACTAAGAATGGGTTTAGAGACACACAGCTGAGGTAGCTGGCTATGGATCTCAATTCCTTTCCACAGGAGGTTAGAGTAGAAACATATACATCCCTTCCACTGTCAGCTGCTAAATTCACTAGTGAAGTCTGCAGCCTGCTCTGGGCTCTCACTCACCTCCTCCTCAGGCACTCCAAATTTCCGCAGAAGCTGTTTGGCATTTTTGAGGGAAAGTCGGCGCAGATCCGCATCTGTGCCAGTCACTGTCTTCTTCACTGGCTGAGGTTCTTTATCATCCTGTTCAGAGGAAAATTCAGCCTATTAATGTCATAATAGTCTTTCCTAGCCTCATCTGATACTTTCTCTTCCCTATGTCCCATATTTACTCCACTTCTCCCACACAACTTCCCAGCTATTGCTCCCTGGGAACTCTACCTTCTGCTGGGTTGGTTTGTTTGGAATCTTGACATAAGAAAATCCTTCCCCACAACCGGTGGGATCTGCAACACCAGTCACTTCTAGGAGGCACTTGCCCTTCATAGCAGCAATGAAGGCTCGTGTGGTGTTCCAGGGAGCCGTGCGCACCTGCCAGCGGGAAGAGAAACAATCATAACCCTGTTACATTCCAAGCTTTTACTTTGGGATTCTTCCAGTTGCACTCAGACCTTTCCAACTGACACAATGAGGGTGAATTTCACTTCTTGATCCTTCAGCTGCCCTGAAAACACTTCAATGAACAACCAAACTGCTAAGTAAAAAGGCATTTAAGTTAAAAAAAGCCTAATCCTGACAGGACCTGCAAGGAGTGACGCCTAAAGGATCCCCAATGCAGGTATGAGCTGGCAGCAAAGTTCCCAGCAAAGCTGCGAGAACATCTGAACCACTGAATCCTACTTTAAATATGTCCTTTAAATATAAAGACCTCATTTCTCTCATGCCATGCAGATTTACACATTGCTGTACACACTCACGCCATCACTCTGATGGTACCTCATCATCAATCTTCATTTGGAAATCCTCTTCATTCTCCTCTTCTGGAGCAAAGAAGGATTTCTCCCCATAACCTGCATCCTGCAGAGAAATATTAGGGAAAAAATGAGAAGCTGAAGTCTTAAAAAGGTTACTGGAGAGAGAACTAGAAGTGTCTCTGTGGAGATTTGTCATGCTGAACAAGCAATCTTCCATAGACGGTTGTCTGCAAGATTCACTGTGACCCACACAATCACAGAGGTCAAACTACTCAGTATTTTGACAAACCCCATAACTAAATAGTGCACCCAACTTCAAAAAAATAATCAGTGTCTCTTAGAGCCACCTGCTGGTTACTTTCTGCTGTAGAGCTCCAGGTATAAAAATAAGCCCTTTCTTGTACCTACCCTTCAGTACTTTTGAGCACAGGTAATTCAATGTTCAGATAATACATGGTAAGAATACAGTGTCTCTCTCTTTAAAACCTAACTCCCTTTTACGCAGCAGCAAACTTATCAAATGGCACAATAGTTAAGATCCTAATTTGTCTACTTTATAGCAAAATTAGCCTTAGGCAAAAGGTGTTACGAAGGCTCACCCCTCACAGGGTGTCAGTAATTTGCTTGGAGCCAACCAGGATTTACCTTGAGTCGCTGCTCAGCCGCAATCATGCTGTAATAGGCACAGCACTGCTCTGGGGACACCATAGCTCTGATCTCCTCTTCCGTTGGCAACCTGAAATCCGGCTTTAAAACCCACCAGTTTGAGTCCATCCCTGAAAAATGCACAGGTCAAACACTGAGCAGTTTCCCACACACGCTGGATGTCATCACAGTCACAGCTTCCACTTGCATGTATTTGCTGGCAAAACACAACACTGCCACACACAGAGGGAAGGGAACATGTATGCGCTGGAGTAAATAAATTGCTTCCCCAAGGATTATTAAAGATGTCTAAACTGTAGGCGCTTCTCACCATCAAGCACACTTGTGCCAAACAAAAGTGCACAATTACAAAAACAGAAACAGAAAAACCCTGTCAGATTAAACTTCAGATCTTCAAGTAGAGGTTTTCCAAAATGGCTTATCAGGAGGAGATGTTCCCTCCTTCTGCTCCATTTAGAGCTCCAAGAGCAGCAAAGAATGGCTGACCACCCAAAAAAACCCTTTGCTACCTGTGCGTTTGAAATCAGCACAGAGCTTCAGCCGCTTCCGGATGCTGCTCTCAGAGTGGGAGGGAAAGGCCTTCTTGATGTCCTCCATGCGGATCCTCCGGGGACGGTCTCTGCTCTTCCAGAAGAGGCGATAGATAAAGACCTACAAAACAACCCATTTGTCCAAAGAAAGAATAAATAAAGTTGCAAAGACAGTACAGATAATGTTTCTGGTGACTGTTTCAGACTTCCTACTTAAAGAACATTGTTTTGTATAAATTTACTCAGTAAGGCTTTCCAAGCCATGTGTCTGCTTCAGGTTCAGCTATTTTTGAGAATGAGATGTGGAAAAAATATTTGTCTTGAAATTTTGTATTATCACATTAGGAACATTCATGCTTTGGTACAGAAATTTTCCTGCTCTGCAAATACCTCTTGAGTTATAACTTTGAATTAAATTGACAGTAAATTACCAGAAATTTTCCCCAAAATATGAATTAGGGGATAATTATTGAATGCTCATAGACAGTCCTAAAGCTTAACCACCACAAGACCTATGAAGCAACTCTAATTCTGTGCTGTTTGATAGGACTGTAATAAGATTCCTTTACTGTCTCTTAGTAAAACCCATCTAACTGTCATTTTACACAGCACAACCACTTCAAAATTCACTCTAACTTCATCAGTTTCTTACACTTTTATATAATCTTGTAACCTTATATTTTGGTAATAAAAAGCCTTTATCATGTACTTATCAGATAGCATGCAATTAAAACAGAGGAGACATGTTATAAATCTTTGGTTAAATGACAACCAAAAAGGCCTGTCTGGTTAACATCCAATTCTTGCAGTGCTCTCACCTCACAACAAAACAAATAAAAGGGAGTCATAGCAGGACAATGAGCTTCTTAAAGCACGACTGTCCAAGCCTATGCCATGGACTGTCTCCAAAGACCCCCTAGATCCCCAAATAATCTCTCATCACACACCTGCAGGAAATCTCTGATATGTGTGTTCGCTCGTTTAGAGTTGGGACCAGGTACTTCATAGAGTGGGCACTCCTGCCCAACCACAAAAATATCCACTAATTCTCGAATGTAGTAGCCTTGTCGTGTCCGGATGATCAAGAAATCTGTTTCAGGCATCTTATGTAAATAGATAGGGGCCCGGAAAAGATTGTTTTCAAATGCCTGTTAAGAGAAAAAAATCCAAGTTCCAAAGTCAAGTTTTGATCAGATCTTCCGTGATTCAATCTACAAAAAAGATCTTAGAAAAAACAACACCCCAAGGTTCACTGCAATGGTAGAAATAATTTATATCACAACATACATAGATGTGCTGGGAATAGTCAAAGATGAAGAACAAAAGCTTAAGAAACACTAGAACAAACGCAGAGATTGAAGGGCTCTTTGGCGGTACAGGACCTTTAAGGAGGTATTTTCAAAAAAAGACAGAAAGAACACATCTGCAGAAGAGCACAGTAACCACAGAAACAAGCCCAACGCATAATTAGCACTGTTAATTCTGTGATGAATCTCTAATATCAACCTTCACCTTACTTTTTTTCCTATGGTACAGAATGGACAGAATTATTGCTGTGACAAGAGCATCTAGCATTAACTGAAATTCATCTATATTTACATTTATGGATTATGTAGCCAGGTGGTCCTTGTAACATTCTTAATTCCTCTCCCCACCTCAAATGTATATATTTTAACAACACAGAGAGGTTCATAAAAGCAGTAACTGGAATCCAACAACTAGAAGTACAATTCTCAGATAGTACAAAAAGAATCCTTGACCATGATAAATCCATGTTTTCTATCCCCTCCAACACCTATTTACTGAGTTCCCCAGCATTCAAGCAGCTTTGGTTTTCCACTTAGTCCTTTCTAACACTATATCTAATGTCATTACTGAGCAAAACAGCAAAGATTCACTTTCTGCAACTCCTGTAACTCCTACAATTTTAAGAAGCATGCAGCAGAGATTTTGTTTTTAAAAAAAGAAAGCTAAAAATTGAATTACTATCAGTAAGCAAAAAGACATAAACTGGAAATGAAAAGGCATCTGGGGTTTTTTTGGAAGCTGAGCATTATTTGTGATTGAATAAATAGTAGGGTTCATAGTAGGCACTCTGCCTATTACTCCACATCCAATTTACGTGTCTTTTAAATGTAAAGATCTCAGTTCTCACCTGCAATAACTGGCCTGGATGCAGAGAACCCAGGAACGGAGAAGTGTGACAATAAACAGTCTCTCCATATTTACAGTCTGGAGCTCCTGGATCTTTGCCAGGTTTCTGGAAGGTGCAATGAAGGTGCTGTTAGCTCTCAGTGAGAGGCAGAGGGAAATCACTGTGCAACAGCACAATCTGCATACTCACCCTTTTGTAGTAATTTTTAATCTTTGTTGCCATGCCAACCTGCATCATGAGAGGGGCGTTCTCCTCACTGTACTCAGCAAGGATGAGATCTCCATCCTTGCCAGTGAGGTCCTGTGGTGTGCGCATGAAGAACATCTCCCCCCCGCCAGAGGCCTGGCGCTCCTGCTCCCTCATCTGTGCCAGGGACAAGGGACAGTGTCAGGAGAAGAGCACATCAAACAGCCCAGGAGCCATTTCTGTCAGAGGCAGACAGAAATAACTGTACCTTGGCTTTCTTCTTGATGTGCTTCAGCAGAGGCTGCACAGCGTGGGGCCCAGGCTGGGACAAGGCACCAAAGGAATATTTCTTCAGGGGAGGCCGATGGAACTGTCGGAGCTTCATGGGACCCATGTGGGTGGGAAAGAAGGGCTGGCGGAGCTCCACTGCTGGGATAGAGTGCTGATACAGAACAAAATCTGTGTTAACAGCGACATGCACCATCTCAAAACCCAGACCATCTTCCTATCCTGTTAAACCTTACATAACAGAGCCCAGGGATACTTTTACGTCTCCTAACAGCAACATAACTGCATTGAAATTCACTTGTCATCATAAATATTGCTTTTTGAAAGAAAAGTGCTTAAGGTCCATATAAACATCTTTCCTTTGTATACAGATATGACTTTCATTTTACTATGTCAAACGGTACCCAATGATGGGATCTTTTTACTAACTAGGAACTTCATGTAAAGCCATTATCCCTATCAGTGGGAGAGAAGTTCACTTGGAATTACATACAGTTTTCCCATTACAGAAGATGCTGGAGTCAGATGAAGCTTTAGAAGAAGTCACTGAATACCACAATGAAGGAAGAAAAAAAACCATCACCTCCTTACCTAGGGCTAGTGAGCAGTAATTCAAATTCATCAGTATCTAAATGAATTTCATCTTATTCAGATTAAGACACACAGTAGCAGCAGAAGTACAACTTGCACCCCCCTTTCTCCCCTCCCACTATTGGTTTACAGAGAATACTACTTAATAAGACACCAAAAAAAAGTATGGGGAGTAGGACACAGCAAGATCAAGCAACTAAAGCTCAGTTTGATGGGGCAATCAATAAAAATTAGTTCAAACTCCTAGTCTTAATTGAACATTATAAATATCTCTCATGAACACTTAACTGACCTGCTGTAATCTACATTCTATTTTTCTACAAATCCTAAATCACACCCTTAGCTAGAAATCTCCTACCAAGACACTCTAGCTCTTCCTTACTCCACAGTGAACCCTATTGTGACTACCTGGATGATGTTGCCTCCAAAGGTTCCTCGAAGTCCCTGCTGTTTGGGGTAGTAAAACTCATCATTGGAGAGGTTCCAGGGATCCTTCACCTCTGGCTGAGACATGTTCTAATTCAATTTTAAACAGAGAGAGAGAGGTGTCAAAGAAAAAAAAAAAATCACTCCTTTCTCATCATTCCTAACCTACAAGGTGCTGAAGCTTATGCTGACCTGTTGTGGTTCTTCCTTGATGACACCTGTCTTTCCCAACAGGATTCGACTCTTCTTTAGAGAAGATTCTTTCTTGTTCTCCTTGGAAGGAGAGTTCAAAGTCATCTCTTCCTTTTCGTCAGGAATTTCTAAAAACACAAGTTTACATCTCTACCTTCCCTCTTCAAACCAACATGCATGCAAGTCAAATTAAGACAGACACTCCTAAAACACATCAACAGATTAATCATGTTAAATTTAACTTTCCTGTCAGGGCATTTAACTTGGAAGTTGAATGTATACAGCACACAATTAAAGGTTATTAGCACTGCCACCTCCTGCCTAGGCCTTTAATTACTTGCAAATTAACTTCAAAGGCCAGAACAAAGAAAGGCCATAAGCATTGCCCCAGTCCATTTATTTCCATTACAGTGGAATTACAAACCCTTGCTTTCATTTCCCCTTGTCTTTTCCCATTTGAGTCAAATTTCTGGATGCCATAAACATACCTAGAATTATGTTTTCATCATTTGGATCAAGTGTTAAGACAGGGGGATCCAAGTAGGTTTCCATTGCTTGATCATCCCAGATGATATTGTCTTCCCAACGACCATATACTAACTCTTCATTATCAATCGGGAAAATGGAGTACCAGGGCTTGTCTTCATCCAGGGAAACTGCAACAATCATAAAGTAGAACCCTTGAGAATTTTATACACAGCCTTGACAGAAAATTATTTCTGACCTCACCCCCACATCTTACTCCCTCAATCTCCTCCATTTTTCAGGACCTCTAAAAGGCAAAAGAAAACTGATTTTGAAAGCAAAGAGGAAGTAGAGCCCCAAGTCTGAGCTTTACCAGCACTTAGAGATTTTGGTCTCTTGAAAAACAGCTTCCAAGAATGAAATAAGGTCTCTAAAAGTTTTAGAGCAAACAAGTAGCCCTTCTGCCACAGAAACATATGTCACATGCACCTATTCACCAGCCAAAGATTGATCCCCTCATTACCTTGCTGTTCAGGGGCCTTTTCCTTGCACTTTGCTATGCCCAGGACTCCTGCTACATTGGGTTTCTGTGCTAGTGGAATTGGTGAATTGAGCAAAGAGCCACTGCGGTTCAAACCTAGAGAAAAGGAAAACAAAAGTAAGGCCACCTTGAGTTTGAGGGTCAGGGACACTGCAGTGCCTTAAAGCAGAACTGGGGGGCTGCAGGCAGAGTAAATTCCAGCCTGATGGACCTTCTGCTCATGTCCCAAAGTGTGACACGTACCATTAGAACCAGTAAAACTTTAAAAAACACACTTCACCCACAGCTACCTGCTGGAGTCTGCAGCCTCTTCAAAGAATCTCCAATTCACCCACCCAACGCCTCAGTGTCCTGTACTCACAGCTGAACGTTAAATGGTTGACACTAGTACCCAACAAAGATCTGACATTCCCATTAGTCTTTCCTTGTAGAAGCAGGATAAGATATAACAAACAGAAGACAAACATTCATTCCACATGAGCAATTTCAATTTGAGATGTATCTGTGTCTAAAAGAAGTCTGATGCTTGTAAGAATTGTTACTTCCTATCTAGAAAAAACAAAATACTATTTTTAGTAGAGAAACATCTGCAGACTTTTACATTATTCTTCCAATTAAAAAAAAGAGTAAACATAATTCCACTAGCCTATAAAAAGAGGAAATCCTAAGGGTAGCATTGCTTGATACTAATCTAGACGGATCCAGCATCTAGTGTTCCACATGGAGAGAAGAAAGCCAGAGATGGGATGGGTTTTTTTTAACAGAAGTGACCCACTCTGTTTTTGGGAAGAAACTAAGTCTCAGAATTCTCAGCAGAGCTGTGATTTTACCAAAAAACCATTCCCGGACGGGGAAAATTATGTTCTGCATTTGAGACATGCAATTGTACGTGTACAACTGTACTACATGCTGCAGTTAAGCACGTACTGAGTCAGCTCAACCACAGCAAGTAAAATTGGTCTCAGGCCCCTGATCACCTTGTTGGGCATTGTATGCAGTGGCATTTCTGGTCATGCTGGATGGCAGCCAGCCTGCCAAGCTCGCACGCTGTGTCTTAGTCCCTTTGTGCTTGACATCCTCCCCATTCCAGATGACATCATCCTCCCACTGGAGCTGTGTCACCATGAGGAAGTGCTCATCAGCTAGCAGATCATCCTTCTCCTTCATTGACTCTGCATCCTGGAAGAGAATAATAATTGCTGGAACAACTGATTTGAAAGACATCCTTTCAAACTAAAGGAGGAAAATTCCAAGTCTCATTTTGCACTGTGCACATCAACCCACCAGTCTATCACCAGACTCCCATGGTGCAGCAAACCCCACATTCATCTCCACGCCTTCCCCCCCAGTTTCCCTCTCACCCCCTCATCTGTGTGGCCTTCAGCCTCTTGCTCGTTCTTCTCCTTCAACTTGAAGCCATAATCGAAGCCGCTGCCGTCTTCAGGGATGCCCAGCATGTCGTACCAGAGCTGGGCAGGGCCGTAGCGCCACTCAGCCACCTTGGGCTTGGTGTCTGTCACTTTGTCTATGTCACCAGTCGACTGGGAAAATTTCGACTCCACAGGTGCCATCATGGTAATCTGAAGCACAGCAAAGGAGGGAATGGTTACACTGGTGGTTTATCTAAGTGTCAGTAAGAAGACTCTTCCTTCCAAGTTTCCCAGCTTATTCTTATAGAAGAAAAGAGTTTCTAAAAAGTTCTTTTCCATACTTACTAGCTGCCTCAAGAATGTTCTGCAATTAGACTTCCAAGAACACAGAGATTTCTTCTCGACACAAAGAGGGTAAGCTCTCCTATTGATCCTGTACCACGGATGCAGCCTTCTCAGTAAGAAGCAATCACCTGAAGTCACTGACTAGTACTTGGAGAAGAGCTGCTGCCCAGCTGGAATACAAGCCAACTCTGCTCTCCACTTTCCTTTGAGGGAAAAGCTCCTTCCTCTAAAAGTCGCTGTCCAATCCACTACTACCCCCAGCACTAGCTGGTGACCCTGTCTAAGTCTCAGATATCCCACCTCATCATCTGAAAGGCACTGCTCAGGAGGGGGAGGAGCAGCAAACTCATACTCCCAAGGAGATTTTCCTTCCACTCCACTCTCAACCACAACTTCACCCTCCTGTATCTGCACTTCCTGTGCCAACTCCCGATGCTTCTTCTTGCGTTTCCTCCGGGCACTTCTCCAGACCGATGGAACGTTCTTCCCAGGGCCAAAGAGACGCAGGAAACGCAGCACCTGGAAAAGGAAAAAACAGGAGGGTGAGATTAAAAAAGACACTGTGGAATGCTGGCCCTCACCTGAAGAACAGTAATGAAAGAGAGTACTCTGAAATTCAGAAGCTTGGCCTGTAACACAACCCCAGTTCTCAATGCAGTCAAAAATCTCTTGGTTATAGTTGAAAAAAGTCTCTGATCCATCTATTTGATGGGTCCTTCCTTTTCAAAAGGATATATTCTCTATTTCAGACACAAAGAAAGAAGAAAGAAAGACTGCCTTTACATATTGGGCATGTGGTGAGACACCACCTGGAAATAACTGATTTTCACTTTGAATGATCCACAATCTTCAGAAAGACAGATGGAACTTGAAGAAGAGTTGATTAAATTATCAGCAAAAGTGACAAGCTAAAAGAGAGTTACATAGAGATTTCTTAAGCAAACAGATAAACAGCATGGTCCATAAATAATACACTTATTTTTATTTCCATTATAATTAGTTCCCCTATACTGCATACCTCCAAAACCTGCACTAATGATAATGATAAGTTTTCTCTTCTATCCTTGTATGGTTATAATTGCTGGTTTTTAAGCACTTACAATTTTTTCTTCTAAGATCTCTTCTAAAGAAGTAAAACATTATTTTCAAAACTTAACTGACATATTTAGGGAATAGGAATCAGAATCAAAGATTTGTAGATACACCCTGTTAGTATTCCCTGTTAATGTTACACTGACCCCCAAAGGAAATAATGTTTATATGACCCCTCTCTCCTTCTCTGCCTACATCCCTGTAAACCTGTTTCCCAAAACTGCCACAGATTACTTGTGAACCCTTTATCCAGTTTCAATGACCCTTTATGAAGAGCAAAGGTCTCAGACATAGAAAAGCAGCTAACAGTTTAAATGGATTCTAAAGTTTGCTTCTGCACACACTATTTTAGGAGGTTTCATCCAAAAATACAATGCTATATTAACAGGCACATCAACCCATCCTCATAGCAAAATCTACCAGGCTTTAGGCTTTGCCAGCTCTAGTGCTCATGAATTAATCATGGCAAGTGCTCAGCATTAATTGCTTGCACTAATTTCTGCACCCACTGGACACATCCAACACTGAGCCTGTCCCTGACATTACGTGTTGAGCATCAAAGAAATGAACAAATGAACACTCCAACTGATACACAGGAGACACCAAGTTTGCAAAAGCCAAAAGAATGTAGAGAAGGCAAATTTCTGTGCTAGAGCCTCACCTAGATTTCCAATAGACAGTGGTTAGCTAAATCGCTGAAACATGACATTTAATTATGCAAATTGTCAGCTCCTTACACAAACCCTCTGATTAAGGCACACATAAAACCAAGTTATCCTTGTTCACAACCATCTGTTTGGCAACTATAAGCTCATCTTTATCATCCTTCTCCTACCTTTCCTCTCTTCTTGACAGCTTTAAAACTTTCAAAGTAATTATTGAAATACATAAACAAAATTTTCTATTTGGGAGCATTTAGGAAAGAATTGTAATGAATTCACTTCATGCAAAATCCTATCATTCCTTGAACCATCTTGCTTTGAGGTGATTTCTAATTTATACTTAGAGCAGTTTCAAGAGAGAATTAAGTAAAGATACAGATCACAAATTGTTTCAGGAAAAGCACAGCAAGTTGAGGACAGCATGAAAGGAGGAGCAAATATTTACCAGAAAAAGCCATAAAGCAGACATATTAGCACTGGTTTTTAATCATCTGGCAAAAGTATTGAATTAACAGGCCTTTGCTATGGTCTTACAGAAAAGTAAAACATTCACACCCTGATTTATAGGATGCTTTTTAAGAGGTTCCTGCAAATGGCAGGAAAAGTATTAGTTAAGCAATCTGGAAACAGCAGCACACAGAAACTGAAGAAAGTATTGAGTGAGCAAGAACATCTATGTGATTACTTAGTACATACCCTTAAACACTGTACAATGCATATTTAGAGGGCTTACATGACACACATCTCTTCCACATATCTCTTACAATACCTTGCCTGGTCGAAATTCTGGGAAGAGCTCTGTAACACTTGGCAACTGTTTGGTAGCATCTCGCTGCATGATTCCTGCAAGAGGAAGTGTGAGTTTGCCTTCCTTGGATTCTGCCTGCCTGGCTTCTTGAGGTCCCATCTCTGACTCAGAATCAGAGCTGCTGCTGAAATCCACCTTGTCGGAGGCAGCAGAGGAAGGAGCAATGATGGAGGGCAAAATGATACCGTCTCCATCTTCAGATACTACAATAGAACAAGCACCTCATAAACAAACAGGTCTCCTCCCTCTCCCCTAGCATAACCCCATAGTGCCACATCTACTGTTTATACCAAGTTATTCAAAAATAAAGCCTGTGCAGGCATTCTGAGTACCATTCTGGTTTAACCTTTCATTTTATCCTAAGCGTTCCAGGTGAATTCCCCAGCCACAACTGAGAGGATGAGATAAAAAAGCAGTTTCATTGTCAATATTTTCAACAGTCACTGGAAATACAATACTTCACCCTACATTTCAGGCAATCCTGTAACATCACACTCACCTTTAGATGCAGCCTGCAGACTGAGTTTTGGTGACGTGTGGTGCTGCAGAACTGCTACACAGCGGCGTTTGCTTCCTTCAGATATTCACATTGCCAGAGAGAAGAAGAAAGTCCTCACTCACCAGTGGCAGCTGCATCCTTTTCATCTTCTTTTTTTCCAGGTACTGGAGGTGGTGGTGGTGGCGGCATCAGCTTGGAATCAATGTCTTCACAGTCAGCATCATAATCATCCTCATCTTCATCTAACCAGGTAGGAGACAAGACTATGTGTTAAGCAGATACTAAAGCCAAACCAGGCACCCTTTCCATTTATTCTGTCTGAAACCTGATGGCATTGACACCATTCTCATCTTGAAACTAGATGAAAACTCTTACGAGTTCAGCTTCCTGCACAAACTCATTTGCAAGATGAAAATTTAAAAACTAGTGGGAAGGAAGGACAAAGAGAAACTGACAGAAAGATGACTGGAACACTTAAAATCCATGTGTTTATATATTCTGCTATGACCTCTTTTCATTCACAGTTTACAGAGCAAATAAAGCTGCTAGAGAAGCAAGAAAAATGTGAGTTAAAAGTCTAAATCACCTTTATATCCTATTAACCACAATAAGTCACCAGAAAAGTTAAGTGTAAGACACCTTTAACGAATATGCCAAGATTTAGCATTTACACCAGCAGCAACTGAAATGGAAAAGCTGCTTATTTTTGAAAGCATATTCTAGGCCAGACACAGATACCTGGGACCAAGAAAAGAACCAAGGTGCCTTTTGCAGAAAGGCTTTAAAAAAAAATTCAAGAGTAAAACAGGAGAGAGATACTAAGTGACTCCAATGAGGGACTGATTCCTTAAAAAAGGAAGATAGCAAGTAATGGCTTCATCCAGTGAACCCAGTTTCACAAAAACTTATACTAGGCTATTAAAGCATGGAGTGAAAAGGCACAATGCCCAAAAATACCTCCGACAGGCAGAGCTGTAATGCTGATCCCCCTTACCTGGCCTTCGAGCCGGCTGCAGGCTGCCCATCGCCTGCTTGTACCGACGGCTCTCATCTTCTGCCACCTCAGTGATGTCTGAATAATCAACAGCATCCTCAGTGCTCTTAACCCAGCCTAGGAAGAAAAGAAACCTTGTCACACAAAACTTTACCCTAATATATATTAGTAACTCCAGACTTCACTAAGTACATATGAATCCTCTGACATTCAGAAGAACAAAACTCTCTGATTAACATCTCCCACTCCAGTAGTTTTCCCCTCATTCTAGCCAAAAGCTTCCATAGTTCTGGGTAAGTAACCAACTTTAGCACAAGGAACACCTACCACTTACTTAGTGAACTGTTCAACAAGTTCAGAAGTAAAAGAAAGAGACATTATAATACTGTGTGCTAAATAGGTTTCTTTAATACAGGGGGAAACAGACTAAACTTACTTGTGAAAGAGACAGGTTAAAAAAAAATTACAAAAAATTAAAGAGAACAAGTGCAAAATCAATCAGGTCATACTGTGGGACTCAGTCTGACAAAGAGGAAAAGGGAAGGCCTTTGACAGGGCCTCTGACCATGATGTTCCCTCCAGACCCAGGTGCATTTCTTCCTCTATGGCAGAGCTCTGACCCTGCAGCCTCTCTGCTACCCAAGCACAGCTATCCCAGCGCCAAACCTTCCTCATCCAGGTGTGCTCCCTCGCTCTCGGCGCTCTCCTCCTCACTGGCGGTGATCTCGGTGATGAGGTTGCCCAGCCCCAGCACGCCCAGCCCGGCCAGGTGCTTCTTGGATTCCTGGGGAGACCAGAGCTGGGAGGCTCCGACCGCCGGGCCGGGCCGAGCCCCTCGATCGCCTGCTGGGTCCGGTCTCGGAGCCCACCCCGAGCATCCCCCGGGACACCCCGGGACACCCTAGGGCACCCCGGCACAGCCTGGGATAGCCCGGCTGACCACAGGACACCCCGGGACACCCTAGGGCACCCCGGCACAGCCTGGGATAGCCCGGCTGACCACAGGACACCCCGGGACATCCTGGGGCACCCCGGCACAGCCTGGGATAGCCCGGCTGATCACAGGACACCCCAGAACATCCTGGGGCACCCCGGCACAACCTGGGATAGCCCGGCTGACCACAGGACATCCTGGGGCACCCCGGCACAGCCTGGGATAGCCCGGCTGACCACAGAACACCCCGGGACATCGGGGGACACCTTGGGACAGCCCGGGACACCTCAGCCCTTCCCGAGCACCCCGATACAGCCCGCCCAACCCCAGTACATCTCGGTACACCCCGGCCACCCGGGTCACCCCCGGACATCCCGGCACACACCGGGTCACCCCGAGTCTCTCCGAGCCATCCCGGTACATCGCAGGTCGCCCCAAGCACCCCGGTTCACACCCGTCCCTGCGCCCGCGCTGCCTTCCCGGAACGACACGGCCCTACCTTGTCGAGGACGCTGTCCCCTTCCAGCTGCCCCGCCTCATTGATGTTGCCGAAGAGGAACCCGGCTAGGGAGAAGGGCTCGGCGCGTCCGCCGTCCGCCTCCTCCTCGCTCTCCGAGTCCGACATCGCTGCCCGGGCACCGAGCCGGAGCCGGAAGCGGCGGCCGGAGCGGCCCTGGGCCCGCCCACAGCGCCCCCGCGCGGCCCCGCCCCGCGGTGCAGCAAGGAAGCGCAGACGCTCCGCCCTTCCCAAAAATTCCTTTATTGCCTTTAAGAACCGGGGTCTGGCTTTCCACAGGAAAGAGCTGCCTTGAGCACAGGTGCGGTACAAACAGCAGGGCGAGTTAATGCGAGAACCAGAGAGGTAAGGAAAGGTTTATTGCAACGTAATTATGCATAATTTATTTTTTTAAAAAAGAAAAAAATCCTTTAAAATTGTTAGATGTAATACAAATTATTTTATAGCATAAAATCAAGTTGCCAGTGTATGTACCAGTACCACACTTCAGAGTCTTGGGCTCCCACTGCTGATGGGTGGTCCTTGCTGCCTACTCTGGGGGTGGGGACCCCCCTGAGATCCATCGACTTCTCGGGGTCAGCCCAAGCAGCACCAAGGTTTCTATAGAGTAAGGTTTAGCACCCGAAGACAAAGCACAGGGAGGCTCTTCTAGTTTAAATTTCATAGCAATAGCTGCAGCTGTAAACTGAAGAAAGCACTTCCACATCTAAGCACACCTCATGAACATCCTTTGGACACACAATTCCTGAACTACTCAGCTTCAGCTATATTTTTTTAAAAAACCAAGTAGTTCAGAAATCATTCACAAAACAAAGGTTAAAATCTGTATCTTCAGTGAGTCTCTTCTGTGAATTAAAATATATACATTGCATCTCTATTCAGTAACAAACCAAAGGACCTTGAATAGCTCAGGAAACCCACACAGCTTAACTGAGTTTTCTGACCTCCCAAAACAAGACAAAATACAGCCATGGGATTATGTGAAGTCTGTATTTGTCAACTGCCCACAGAAGGAAAATAAAGCACTGGAGAAACAGAACTGATTGTAAACTGAAGCACTGGACTACTTACAATGAAAGGCACCAAGAATTTTAAGGGGAAAAAAAAGGAAGATCACAAAAGGAGAATGCCCACTGAATGGAAAAACTCACTGGATTTCTCCTGAAGTTCATCCTCATGAAAAGCAGAGGCTGGAGGAAACCAGTTACTAGCCAGGACTTTTACCCCTGTCAGAAAGTGACAGAAATACAAAGCATCTAAATAACCAGGTACTCCAAAGCCAGTAAAAAGTCTTTGACGTTTCAAAGTTCCCTCCCTGCTCATTTTCATCACTATCATGTTATTCTCCTCAGTACTGTTGGGCAATCCATTTACTAAGTAATCTAAATGGGGATAAGGTGTTCTGGCATAATGCAATCAATAATGTAACCAAATCAAATAAATTGATTAAGCAGTTGAATTTTATCTCACCATACTCTCTTCCAGTTCACACCAGGATGGCTGCTTGTGAGCCTACAGAAAAGGAGGGGCAGGGGTTGTGCAACAATACTTGCTCACAAGTTTTCTTCTCCACAAAATGCTTGTAATCCAGTTAGGAATAACCACAAAAGACGCAGGATTAAAGGATTTCAGTATGTAAAAAAGTAAAAACTTTTCAAAACAGTAGTAGCTTCAGTACAAAACTGCAAATATATGTAGCAAAAAAAAAAAAAGTAAGTAGACTTTTAATTTCAGGCACCTCTTAAGACTAGTTCAAACATATCACAGACTTTTTAAAGTACATTTCTGAATAAAGCAAAGGTTATGGGCTTGCACCGGGGTCACTAGACAGTTGATTTAGGTCTGACCAGCATTAAAACAAACCATGTGCACTGGCTTAAATAAATACATTTTAAACATGATAAAGTCTATTTACTCAGTTACTGAAATTTACCTACAGAAAATAATCTTGAATTACAAGGCACAGAGTTAATTGCTGCCTGCAAGTCCAGCCCACACTAAAGGCCTACAGCTAAAGCAAAGGCAGAACATGGTAAGTAGAGGTTATCTCAGGGAATTCTCTACACCCTCACAGCCTTCAGGGCACTGCGGCAGGAACCACATCTGGAACAGCACTTCCTCTGCAAGTGCAAGAGACACAAAGACACTCCAGGCAATGGCACTTGGGGAAGAAAAATGTGCAGAGTTTGTAGGCTTCTGCAAACATCCTGCAGAACGGGTGTTTTGGTATTGCCTGTGCTCAACATTTGGAATTCTGTGTTGGTTCACTAAACACAGGTTCCAGTATTTGGATTAACTGCAATTTATCATCTATGGGTTGCAACTGGCTAAAGCAGCACCAAAATGAGCACAGCTCAGATTAAAAAAACTGCAGTTAGTGTCAGCATCAGTTACACCAGCTGAAGAAAGGCACATTTTCTTCAAATAGTAGAATTACGGCACAAATACAAATGTTTCTATCCGAACAATGGCATTAGGGCACAAGTACGAACAGTTCTATCTACCCGGTATTTTTCCCAGCATCAGATACAGCAAGGTCAAATTAACACAAGATCCCTAATAACCTTGTTGATGTATTTTCTGTTATCTTGCTAAAACGAGGCACTTTTTTTTCCTAACCAGGGTATACACCAGTGCAGTTTTGCATGTGTGGGAATCACAAGAAAGCAAGTTCTGAATGACCAATTGAGGCTGCAGCCAGACAAAGACAGCACTGTCAACTTCAGACAACAAAGCCCAGTCCAGCACCAGTGGTTTCACACAAAGTATCTTTGAAGCATGCTGCTTTCATACCACGGAGCTGGAAGGTTGAGTCTAAGGAAGGGCTCATGCGCTCACTCCTCAGCTGGTCCCGGAACCACACATAAAGAACAGTGCACATCCTGAAAATAAAAGCCAGCTGCCACTTACTAGAGCTGCTAAAGAAGGTTAAAAGTATGTAAATAGAACTTCAGTTAAAAAGAGTTTATAATGACTGAGCATTCAGGAGAGGAAGAAACTGCCCAGGTAATCCTATCCAGTGACTGGCTAACCACTACAGACTGAACTGAAAACAGGAAGAGACACAGGTTCCTGTAAACAGAAACTCCAAATTTTCTGTCAGTCTTCTCACAGGAAAACAACAAAGGAATTGGCCATAAAAATCTCAGATGGTAGCCCCAAGAACAGTAAGAATTGAAGCAATTAATTCCTCAAGAGCAAACAGGCTGCTGTTAAGTCTCTGGGACTGCACTGAAAATCTCATTTTGAGAAGTGTCATCCCAAATACCTCAGTCAGCCCAAAAAGGTCACTGTTAAAACTTGATTCTCAGGGTGCAAAGTCTCTTTGGACAGTGAAATAAAGTCTCAGTTTAGAGGATTAATGGAAGACTTGGATCTAAACTACTCTTCCACTTTTCCTCCTCAAAACTATGAAAATCACTCATTTGAGTGAGTCATCATTATCCTAAGTTCCTTATATAAGGAGAAATCAGCTCCTGCTTCTATTAATAAATCATTGCAGGTATTCCCTGGATCTTGCTCATTGCATTAGCCATGCCTAATGCTAACTCTTCATACAATCAATCACAGTTCACTATAAGGTGAATCTCAGTAATATTTCAGGCATTTTTGCAAGTAAACAAATTGTTTTCAAGCTTTAAATTGACAAAACAACTGGACAGCCAGACTCCTGTTTGTAAAACAAATTCAATCAGTAAAGGATGGGAAAAGCAGCAGCTACACTTAAAGCAAAGTTATCAGAATTTGTGCTTTTCAGCAAATCTAGTAACTGATGGCTATCTAGTAAAGAAGTGGCTTCAAAGAAGTCTCCTCTTTTATTTTCCTCCACTAAAATATAATCAAGTGATCCCTGGAGAATCTGGAGACTGGAACTTTAGAAATAAAGTAGGTATTTGACCTCTCCGTTGGAATAAAAAACCTGTTCTGTTTCAGTTTCCCTGAAGCAGTAAGACTGCAAGAATATTCATTGTATAAATCATTTCTGCTTAGAGCTGTTAGTGCAAGATGCAAATCTTCAATTTAACTCGTTAAAAAGCCCTCCAAGATTCTAGTCAACTTCCAACATCCATCACCCAAGGCAACTACAATAAGACACATTTTCTTGTGTTCTTCTTTGTCACAGGATACAGAACTGCACGGACAGCTTCAGCAAACACCTCCCGAACACCCTCCTGATTCAATGCTGAGCACTCCAAATATTTGACTGCTCCAATTTGTTTAGCCAGTGAAGTCCCCTGCTGCGGGGTAGTGGGAGCCAAGCTCTGCTCTTTCAACTTTTTAACCGTTTCCAGGTCACTTCTCAAGTCTCTCTTCGTGCCCACTAAAAGGATGGGAACATTTGGACAGTGGTGAGAAACTTCAGGGTGCCATTTGTGCCTGACATTTGCATAGGAAGAGGGGCTGCCAATGGAGAAACAGATGATGAAGACGTTAGTTTGGGGATAGGAGAGCGTGCGCAGGCGGTCGTACTCCTCCTGGCCCGCAGTGTCCCAGAGATTCAGGCTGACTGTCCGGCCATCCACAGTCATCTGGGCACTGTAGTTGTCAAACACAGTAGGGATGTACTCTTCTGGGAAGGCATTGGTGGTGTAGCTGATGAGCAGACAAGTTTTTCCCACCGCGCCATCTCCGACGACCACGCACTTTATAGTCTGCATTCTTCACCCAGAATCAGAGCCCTGCACAAAGCAAGAAAAGGGGTTAGGCAAGGCACACTCAGTACTGGTCACTTTAAAGAGAAGCTTTAGCAAGTGTTTTTAATATAGCTGACCATTTCTTATCACATTCTCCAGCCATTCTGAAGAGCTTGGGGCTAGAAAGACAATAGTGAAATGGAGATGCAATGAGTTGAGAGCTAAGTGACAATTGGCTGCATTCCAACCATGTAAGTACAAATTAGCCAAATTCCCACAGTCTTGCCCTAGTGCCAGACTGTTTCCCACAGGCAAAAAGACCAGTTCCTTAGAGGCACCTGCAAGTGGAAAGGGATTGTGACCCAGTAACAAGATACTCTGTCGTTTGTAGGTTCACACTCCACCTCTGTATGCACACACACACTCCAACACTCACACTTGTCTATGCAGTCTGCTGCCTAAACAGTTTCACACAAAGAAAGGTCCAAAAGTTTTAAATAAAATCAAGATATTAATTTCTGGGCTGCACTGCTACTGTTTACAAGAATAATTCTCTACACACAGCACAATCAGACCTGAACAAACTACATTATTTAGAGGACACCAGATAAAAGGTTCAGAAAGTACCATGTTCAAGAAAAGCTGTTCTTTGAAATATAACTAGCCATAATAACCCAGATTAGAATCCATAAAGAATTTTTCTAAAGAAGCCAAGAACAGATTACTCTCACTAATCACTGAGAAAAAGTAGGACTTAATAGGCTTGAGCTACTCAGTGTCCTCTAAATAATGAGCATGAGAAAAATACATGCCCTAAAAGATCAGCAGTCAAACAGTTTTCCTGGAGAATTGTTATGCAGGAGATACTTGACACTTAAAGAGTTTTTCCATATTTGTTTCCTGATATGTGAAGAGTAGGTTTGACTATCAGTGGTAGAGTCTAAAATACAATTAATTTTAAACTTCTATGACATGAACAGAAAGAAATTTGAAAATAGCATGGAACTAACTACAAGCAGTCATTTCTTGTACATTTCTTGTATGCTGGAACTTCCACTGCTAGCCTGAACAAGAAGGAACTTGCATTTGCCTTCTCACCCAAATGCCTTTGAGGTACTATCAGTAATCCTCAGCTTGCAACCAGTAGAAAATACCCTGCTTCAAACAGAAGAAAATAGTGGGAAGAGCTTTTTAGCAGGGCCTGTTATGATAGGACAAGGGGCAATGGCTTTAAACTAGGAAAAGATTGATTTAGATTAGATATAAGGTGTAAGTTATTTACAGTGAGGGTGGTGCCAACAGTGGCACAGGTTGCCCAGAGAAACTGTGGCTGCCCCATCCCTGGAAACACTGAAGGCCAGGCTGAATGGGGCCCTGAGAAACCTGGTCTGGTTGAAGATGTCCCTGTTTACTCCACAGGGGTTGGACCAAATGACCTTCAAAGGTTCTTTCCAACCTAAACTATTCTGATTGCATATTCCATAAAGATCTCTGCTCCAACACCATCAAAGTAGCAAATGGAATATAAAAAATTGAGCAACTTCTTCTTCAAGACCATCCAAACAGATCAACAACTCATTTGCATTTAAGTCTCAGCTTTGTCCTTTCAGACAAAGTCTTTCTCTGTATATCCACACACTGCAGTGTTCCCATTGGGAGCACACATGATTCTTCCAGTCACTACAACACACAGTGCTTAGGGAAGTATCAATGTATGTACACAGACACTATAGAAACCCCAGTGGCCACTCCTGGTGAGAAGGAATCACCTTATGCTGCTCTTGCTGCCAAAGCCTGGCTGGACTGCAGCACACAGAGCAGGTTTTACAGCCCATTCCTGCCCTTACATCAAAACACTGAAGTACCAGAACACACTGTGCCAGAAACCTTTGTGGTGACACCACCACTGCTTCCAGAGCAAAGGTGTTTTTCCAAAATGAACTATGTGTGCAGTGGACAATTCATTTTGATCTGTCAGTGACAAGTGACATCACAGAGATGGCAGAACTAAGCTGGACGCATGCAACAAAAACTCAACTATAGCAACAAAAGTCTCATGAAGAACAAGATACACAAAGCCTTTTATATGCCCAATTCCTAGTTTCTAACACAAACAAACTGCAAACACTTGTAAACAGATCTCTTTTCAAAACACAACCCACAAGCTCCCCCAAAGATTTACACCTCTTAAATCTCTATGCACTTCTGTCCAGAGCTCTCCACAACATGACAGGGTATCCCCAAATTGCACATGACTGGCACCGGCTGGAGGGTCATCACACCAGAGCTGTCGGGCAACACAGGCAGCTTCCCGAATGGATAAATTCCAAAGCCACATGCACCCCAGACCATCAGCAGCGAACATAACCCGATTCAAAATATCTAATGAAAGTTTGTTACTCAAAGATTACTTTGTCGGGGGTTTTATTTAAGAGGTCATTAGGGATTTCAATTTGGAAATCGGTAATAAAGTAACAAAAAAAGCCTGAAACATGAATGCTCTTTTCACGGCACTAATACCTTGAATTACCTCAGTAAAGCTCGGATTTTAGAAGAGCAACATTTGCCATGGGAAATAACTCCATACAAACCTGCCAAAGCATTGGCCAAAGTATTAACTACACAAACACAGCTAAAGAGCTTGTAGGCTTTTAAGTATGATTCTCTGAAAGGCCCCTTTAAAGGGGGTTGTCTGAGCTGAAAGGAATCGTGTGTGGCATATGCAATACGGAAAAACAAACACACACCAGGATACACATTGTTTGTATTTAAACACAAAATTTAGATAAATTAATCAAAAAATAAAGAGTAAAAAGAAGCTACTTGACTCCATAAAACTGTATGCTGTGAGCAAAGATAGTTTGGTTAAAGATTTATAAATGGAAGACAAAGATTTTTTTTAATTTAAGCCACAACCAAGCAAACTAACATTACTTTTATCAGGTCTTTGCTATTAAATTCATTTACTACTTTATTATGTATGAAGTCCCTATTTAGTTTTCCTTGTAAACAATTTGCCTAGCAATAAAACTCTCATAAGATATTAAACAGCTGAGGTTCAAATTTGCATGGAAAATTCTTCTTATTTCTTAAGCACTGTTGAAGCTGGCACCACATGCTATCTAAATACATACTGAAAAAAACTCATTCTCCAAAAACAAAATTACCAACAAACATTACCAAGAGTAGGAAAATTGTTTTAGGGTCTGTTTGGAATTTTTTTAGTGACCTTCAAAATAATTTTTGGGGAAACTTTAGAAAGAAAAACTCCACATATGACAAGTAACAAGAACTGAAAAAGAGAAAAATACAGATTAACACATCAACACATCTGAAAAAAAAAAAAAGAAAAAAAAAAACAATTTAGAAACAGAAAGCTAGGCACAAGCTTCAAAGCCAAGTTGAAAGGTTAGGCGGCAAGAGAAACAAGTGAACGGAAAATCTAAAGTAGTGCGAGGTAATCTGGGTTGCTTAGTCCTGCCAGAGAAAGGACTTTTATGACAGCTGAGGTTCTAGCAGTTACAGCAGAATGGGAGTAATTTTCAAATTAAATAATAACTTTTAAAAAATCAACCAACCAAAAAAAAAAAAACCCCACAAAAAACCAAAACCAAAGCACCCCACACAGAAGTGTTGTGCACAAATACGTAGATAAGAGTTATTTCTATCTTGTCCATCAATGACTCTGAATTAGAAAACTGGCATTCCCTGTTTCAGATAGTCTCCTTCTCAGAAGATGCTGCAAACTCTGACTTCACTGCCTGCACACCTGGCACTTCCTCTGGAATGTGCAAGATTTCAATCAACATGTCAAGACATCATCTGAAGAGCTGCTCCTGTTCTGACCTAATTAAGCATTTTCTGGTATCATTAACACAGGCAGATCACTCTCCAGATGAACATTTCTTGGGGGAATTCACCACTTGGAACACATTCACACACAGAGTAACTTCCTGTTGCATCAAAATTTTTTTGTGGGAGAAAAAACTTCTAAATCTTCCCTTCAATACTCCTGAAGAGAAGTTCCTTGTCTGCTGAGAGAAGGGAGAATACAGTGACAGAAACCAGAGAGGAAACAGGAACCTGAATTCTTCTGTAGCTTTCTAGATTTATGCTTTTCATACTTCCTGCACATCTAAAATCTCTTTGCAGAAGAACTACTTCTTAGCAGGATATGCCTCTATTCTTGCTATGTTAACATCAGATGTCTCTTTGTTAGATGGATTTCAGCTTTGATATTGCTCTTTGATAAACTCACTCTCACTGAGTTTGTCAGGTCTCCCATATCTCTCTTCACAGTTTGGACAGGGCCCCATTCTGGCCAAAAAGGAGCAGAAAACTCACTAGGAGTTAGCTGAAATCAGCTGTATTGAGCTATGTCATTCAGCCACCACATTTCATCGAGCCTTCGCTGTTTTGGAGGATCAGATCCTGCCTTACCGGGGCAGGCAGAAGTTAAGAAATCTAAACGATTTAATTGCTCATCTTTCGGTAACAAAAACTAGATCAGAGACGATTCGATTCGCTCTGTCTGCCTGAATCATGAAGTCAGGCAGGAACCTTCAACAAAGAACTGGGTGGATAGGGCAGTTCTAAATATATCACACCATCCTCACCCATGCAAAGGAGTTAATTCACATGTGCAGCTTACCCACCAGGCCTAGCAGGGAACAGAAAGGGGCTCTCAGCAATTTAATCAAGACTCTTTACTATCCCACAACAGCTCAGCTTACTCGCCATTGTTTTAGGTGAGTGCCAAAGGAATGGAGAAGTGCCAGGCTTTTAGAATGCATGCCAAGAAAGAGCAAAAAAAGTTAAATAGGAGACCTCATCCCTCATATCCTTCAGCAATGAATGACCTACTTGGACTTCTCAGTGCCTCTCAAAGTTTTCACACCACTTTCTGTCCTGCCATTTACCTGCAAGAGAAACAAAACTGCAATAGTCTGAGTGGCAGCAGAGGGGGAAAAAATCCACACGGGAAGGCAGATTTCAGCAGCCCAGTGGGAATTGTGCAGTCCACCACCCAGGCTCCACATGAACAACAGAATTGAGGAAGCTTGCTCTCTCCAGAGCTCTCTGCCTGGAATTTCAGCTCCCAAGCACATAACAGGAGTGCAATTCTCACTGGTTGTTCCTTCAGTGCCAATGCTAGAAAGCCCTCTATACCTTTTGACGCAAAAAGTTGTTTCAAGGAAAACAAATTCAACCACTCAGGAGCTTTCAAATGATATTTTTAAAACCTCTACCCCTGTCAAATTAGGCTGGCATTTATTTATTGATTTTAAGATTTTTTTTCAGGGATGAAGCACGCATAAGCTTTACCATGTAAGCAGTATTTCTTAGAGAACTACAGCAAAAATAAAGTCTTCTGCATGAGTTATTTGGGCAACTCAACCATACAAACCTCTTACTACAGCCACTCATACTCCAAATTTTATAGGAGAGCAATGATGTTAATAACCAAACAACAAAGACCTTAAATTCTATGAATCCAAGATATTGAATGGATAATTAATATTTCCGAAGGACGTTAGCTCATGAAACAGATGCACAGCTGATGAAATAACATTGTGACAAGGTGCAGCCGCACAGTCCACAGTAACTAAAAACTAAGACTTCGGTTGTATCTGAATCCCCAGTGTGTGAATGTGACACATATCCTGCCATAATCAAAAGCTACAGGGTATTAAACTCAGATTTTCCTCCTGCAACCACATGCAGAGGCATGGATTCATCAAGACAGGGACCCTTCACAGTTTATTTGAACACAAGCGACCCTTCCATGGTGAGCACAGTAAAGGTGTAAGAACAGGAGCCAGGGCTGCAGGGCTCTGTGCCCACATCCACTGACTCACCTCTTGAGTGATACAAGCAAATTGCACAGGTCCTGGGGGTCACAGGCAGTGCATAATAAGTTAATATCAATGTCCTTCCCGCCTTTCATAGATTTTGACAAACTCTTAGTCACTACTGTTGGCTAAAAGAAACAAACAGTACCTCAGACATAAGGTTTTGTGAAGAGGCGTATTAAGCACGTTGCAGGAGGAATGATAAATCCAGTTTAAGCATCCTTGATTCCTATTTGAGGTAAAAAAAAAAAAACAAACTGTTAGTATGTCTCGCTATCATCTTTTGTCACCTGGCATTCACTGGCACTCTCAGTCGTAACAAAGCCACTGTTGTATCTGAAGGGCAATGTTACACCAGGAAAATCTAAGCTTCTTTCCAAGAGAAAAAAAAGCTCCTCCACACTTTCCATTGGATTGCACTTCTCTGATTTCTTCTCCTCCACCGTCAAATTTCACTGGGAGGGTGAGATTTAATAAAAAATAAAAACACAAACAAGAATAAACAAAGAAAAAACAAACAAAACCCAACAAAAAAACAAAACCGAAACAAAATCAAACAAAAATCCCAAAACGAAAACAGAAAAACCCAAAACACATAAACCAAACCAACCAACCAAACAAAAACCCAAACAAAAACAAACAAAAATACACTTGCTCAGTCAATATCAGTTTTTTCAAAAGTATCTTTAAAGAGTTTTGGTATGACTAAGACAGCAGTTAAAGCATGCACTCAGTGTGTATTTTATCATGGCTCCCGCACTACAATACTGCAACAATTGCCAAGTCTCATTTGCATCAACTATTGCAGTTCTAAAATGTGAGCAAAAGTTACCAGAGTCAAGGAGTCTCTCAGCAGTCCATCAGATCGACACACACAGGCATGTAAAGTAAAAAAATATTCCCTGTAAAGGTATGAATCTTTACATGACACCACACTGCATGAAAACACTTTGGACCCTAAAAGAATCACAGCCTCAACGTGTAAGCAAATTAAACCACACATTCAGTTACCTCCTACTAATTGCAAATTGCATACTTTATTGTTTTTCCCAGATCTCTGCAGTTTCTTGTAAGAAGAACATTTAAAAGCTTTTTTTTTTAATGGAAATATTAAGCCTAAGTACGAAACCTGTCTCATCATCTTAAATTCCACGTAGAAAAACTGCTGTGCTGCTGAACAGCGGCAAACTGGCTCCCGAGTATGCCTTCAAGTAATGTATTTTACATCTTACACGGAAGAGAACGTGAGCTTTTTAAAATCAAAAAATAAGCTTGGGGCAAAGAGTTAATGATGCTGCCACAAGAAGTACTGCACCGCAGCCCAGGACACACGATGCAAGCATAAGGTACACATAAAGAACATTTAAATCAAAGCATTTAAAGCTTTTTTATAACTCAGAGTAATTATGGTGGGAATCACAAGTGTTTATTAAGAGTAAACAGATACCGATTACTCACTGGTTCTTAAAAAAAAAAAAAATCAAAAAAACAGAAAACACTGGGGAAAAAAACAGAGAGACGTTCAGAACAAATAAAAAGCAGCATTGCATCTCGGGGTTTGAGGTTGAGTCGGAACTCAGTACAGGTTGTTAGAAAACTGAAAGTTCACTCCAGAAGAGAACCATTAAGCTGATGAAGGGGAGCTCTGCGGCAGCTGCTAAATGAGACAATACCTGTGACTCCTGGCACCCCTCAGAGCGGTTTAGGTCACTACGACGCACTACCCTCCTGAGACACCACTTTGCTAGTTTTTAGAGAGTAAATCCAACCTTCCTATCCTTACGTATCCCTCACTCTCAGCAGTGAAACAGGAGACCTTTCCAAAGGCTAACTCATCCTGTGCCAACTTTTTATGACACTCGCTGGGAGCAGAGGTCGCCTTAAATTTGTCGCGGTGCTCCTGATAGGGATTAACATCAGCCTGGCGCTAGAAGAGCCCGGCCCAACCTTTGCACACTGCGGAAGGGGGACGAGCACGACCTGCCCAGCCACGGGGCCATTCCCGCCTCCCGCACATCCCTGGGGCAGGAACAGGGCAAGAGAAAGGCTTGTTGCAAATCCTTCCCCATCATCCCCGGGCCCCCCGAGGAGCACATTCACCTCCGCACACACCGCCCGGTGCAAAAGCCGGGACGCGCATCCCACTTCCCGAAACCCTCCGGACACGGAGGAGCCAGCACGCCACGCGGCTGCGGCTGCTGAGCCCCC
>VZTX01015923.1:95512-120990 GCA_013400915.1 Pardalotus punctatus
AGCGGCGGGCGCGGCCCCGGCACGGCCCGGCCCGAGGGGGTGCTCCGCTCCTCTCCCCTCCTCTCCGCTCCTCTCCGCTCCGCTCGGCCCGCCCCGGGCCTGCGGCCGCTCTGAAATGCTCCGATGCTCCGATACAGCCCCGCCATCCACCCCGCTGCCCGGCCCCGGCAGCAAGATCCTGCTGCCGCTAAGTTCGTTCTTTTGTAATTATGAGTTGTCCGAACATAACTTGAGCGAGGGGGTTTGGTCTGGTTTTGGATTATTTCTCCCTCGATTTACTTCAATACCCATGAGCAGAAATACGCACGCGTGTCTGTGTGCACAGCAACTAACATATAACATGTATCCTTAATAAGGACAATATATCCTTAATAAAGATAACGCTAGGAAAAGGAAAAAACGGCAAAACTGAATGGTTGCTTTTGCTACTTGCAAGACTACAATGAAGTGGGTCTGTGGCAGAAGATTGTTGGGTTTTTTACATGGCTGAATGCTCCGGTCCATGGCGTGCGCCGCCCTCCGCCCCCGTTGCCGGCGCTGCGCCGCGTTCCACAGCGCAGCTCCGGCGGAGATCCCCCGCCTTCGCAGCCTCCGCCTGGCCCGGGGCGCGTTCGGCATCGCCCGCTGGTCCCCCGGGCGGTTTCACGCCTGTGAGGGGCATTGCAGGGGACGTCAGGGCTCCGCTGGACGTGGCGGCAGCGGTGACATGCCCGTGTCCGCAGTCACCATCCCCCGAAAAAGAGCCGCAGGGTCCGGCTTCCCAAGCGCCGGGCGAGGGGGAGGGCAAGAGGGGTACGCTCAGCTCAACCCGGAGCTCAGTAGCCCCAGAAGGGGCAGGGAGGGCTGTGACCACCCCCAGAAATGTCGGGGTCAGGCAGGGTGCCGGGCTCTGAATACCCAGTCCCCAGGGACACCGAAGGTGCAGGCGCAGGGACTCCTCCTGTTGTCCTACCCCAGCCAGGCACAGGAGAGGAAGTGACAGAAGGCAGGCTGATATTTCTTAAGCGCCCATCATGGATTTCAGAGTACAACCTTTGCTCTGGGTGTTTATTAATTGTCCCTTCTGACACGGGAAGAGGCCATGCTGCAGCCTGCACACGGTTCTGGGCTGGGTCTGCTCCTCTGGGGGTGCCCAGCAGCTCAGGAACCAGCACTGCTCAGCTGCTGAAGCACTTGACCATCAGTTACTAGATGTTATCATATCCGGTGTTCCCATCTCCAGCTCCTCATCTTCTTCCTCAGACCAGCTCAAGCTGTCATCAGAGTCCTCATCCTGCACAGCCCCGGGCTGCTCTGTGTTTGCAGCTTCCTTCTCTTGCTCTCCACAGGTCTGCAGCTTGCTTTGGGGCAGCTCCAGCCTGGCCCAGGAACCAGGGCTGGCTTTGCAAAGCGTGATCTCCACCTTGGCTGGGACCATGCTCACAAAGCTCTTCTCTATGTCGATGGTCTAGAGAGAGGGGAAGGTGCAGTGAGCCCGGCAGGGGAGGGAGGGCAGGGAGCACACACTCAGCCTTCCCCTTACCGGCAAAACCCTGCCAGAGAAGAAATCTCCCATGCCAGGAGAAGCCTGGACTGCAGCTGAGCTGAGCCTCACTTTGTTATATCTAAGCAGCACCACAGTGATGGTACAGAGCTCAGGAGAGCTCAGCTTGCTGCAGCCATACACGCAGCTGTGGCACAGCCTCTCCCCAGCAGCGAGCTGTGCTGAGACACAGCCATACCCACACCTGTCAGCTCTCTGCTGCCTGCAGGCACAGGCAGCATGCACCAGAAATACAGATAGAAATGCACATGCAAATTCCTGAGCCTCGCTGCTCCTCCCCAGCCAGAAAGCAGCTGAAAAATCAGACTCTCCTCACTCTGACTGTGGCCTGCCCACAACTCACAGCAGGATTGCAGGGCGAGACAGGGACCTGCTGGGCCAAAGAACATTTGGGGCAGCCTGGGACCAAATCCAGAACACCTATAGAGCTGGTGGTGACCTGCAGCTCTGATCTTAGCCCAGGATCAATCAGTACAACCACCTCAGCCTCCTCACAAGCCCTAAGGCATTTCCTAGCAGAGATAGCTATAAATTCCTGTATCTGGGCAACCCAGCCCAGGATGGAGAGCACAAGCTGCACAAGACTGCTGGAACAAGGAAATCAAAGTAAACTGGATCTTACCCCCCAGAGCTCCAGTTCTGCCTGGAAAATCTTATTCCCTTCAAAGATGACATGAGCTTCAAGCTGAAAGATCAATGGAAAATTACCTGAGAGGGCAGCACAGCACTGCCAGAGCTCTTCCCCCAGACAGTGCAGCTGCTTTTCAGCACCATATTGCATCCCACACCCTGGCTCCAGTGTAATGGTCTGGTGATCCCCTCAGCACCTGGCAACATTTCACCCCTTTCAGTGCATGACAGGTTCACCTCTGCCACAGGTCAAGGGATTCAAGGCCAGCAAATTTACCCATTGAGGCTGAAAGCCAGAGCTGCTGGGCAGATGCTGCTGCAGCAGTGAAGCCATTGGGCTCTCAGCTTGGGACCACAAGCTGGCAGGGCCAGCCCTGCCTGTAGCAACAGACCAGAGGCCATCAAAGAGCACCAGGCACCCAGCTGGCTCCTGGCTCTTCAAAATCAGGGGGTGCCATGAGAGTGCACATCCCCACCCCACTCACCACGGTGCGATTGGCCTTCACGCTGCTGAGGGCAGGCAGGGGGTTCTTGGCATAGACTGTCACCACCACCTGGCTGCTGGTTTGGTGCCAGTCCTGCCGGCACAGCACCGCCTTCTTGTCCTGCCAAGGAGAGGAACCCATCACAGCACAGCTGGGGCTCAGGCACCACCCAAACAGAGGGGACTGAGCCAGAGGATCCTCCTTTGCACATCTTTTCGCTGGCTGGTTGAGGATGGCAACAGCTAAGCACGAATAAACCCTGCCTTTTGTGCAGGTTTTTGAGGGGAGATGGTTCATGTGAAGTTGGGCAGCCCCTGCCATGCTGTCTCAGGCAATATGGGACATCTCTAGTGTGCTTGGGGTTGCTTCAGGACGCGTTAAGATCAGAGACATCCCCTTCTTGTTCCAGAGTCACTCTGCTATGCCCAAGCTCAGAAGTGCTGCGCACAATCAGGAAACTCAGCCTGGGGGGCAATGCAGGGGCTGTTGCTGAACATGGATGATGCCACCATGCTAAATTTGGGAGTCAAATGAGCCCCAACTGGCCATGTTTCACCTTTGTCCACCTTGTCAGCACCACAGGCACTGATAGGTCTGTGTCTCCACCAGGCTCATTTCTGAGCATGACCAGGAGTCAGACCCCCTTCAGCCTTCACATTGCCAGCCAAAGATATGCTCCAGAAGAAATCCTGGCCTCAGATTTAGGTGGCAGTTAGCACAAAACATCTGCATCACAACATCACAGTTCCTTCACTGCAGCCTTCTTTACATTCCGGGTGTTTTTGCTCCAGGACAAAGAACAGATTGGGCTCTGAGAAGGTTGCTGGGAGCAGTGCTGACTCAGAGGAGCACAGTGCACTTTCAGGGTTATCCTGGGCTGCTTTGATGCATCTTTCCCAGCTCGAGCCTGTTTCCAGGTTTCCAGTCAAGAACTTTGGCTGGGAAACTTATACGCACACGGTATTGAAAATTGGGATCTTTTCCCCACTGCCCTGCCACACTACCATGTTAGTATGAGGATGAAATCCCTCCTGAGAAGCAGCTGCAGAGAAAAAGCTTTGTTAAAACCACATTCAGTTTTTTGCAGTCATCTGTCAAAACTTTCATGTTTTTTTTCAGGACTTTTCCTATGCTCAGCCATCTGTCTCTATAGGGCAGCCTGCAGTGCTGGCTACACCTTGTCCTGGGCCAGGTCCTGCCTCGTTCAGCTTCCTATTGCACATCTGTCCATTGGGGGTGAAAGCTGACCCATCTTGGGAATGCAAAGCAGAATTTTAAAGGACAGATGAGTGAAGATTAGGCATTCAAACCCTGTGCAGTCGCCTGTCAGCAGTTATGAATATAAAGACAACTAAATGCAGAAACCTGTGTGAATGCAGAGCAAGGGAAGGAGCACTCTCAAATGCCAATAATGCCAATTGCTCATATGAGTTGCTTCTGCCAAGACCCCCCTTACCTTCTTTTCTGTCCAGCAGTGACTCCCACGGCTGCAACCCGGCTGCTCCATGAAGGCACTGAAGTCCGTGGTTTTGATTCCACAGCAGCTCCAGTACTTCATCCTGAGGAGAGCAGGGTGACCTGAGTGGGCAGTGCACACAGGAGAGGGGACCACAGCAGGGTGGGGGGGGAGAGGGGCTCATAACCAGGAGCTCCCCCTGCCCACCTGTCCCCTTGGGGGTGTCACCCACAACTGCAGTGGCCATGCTGCTGAGGCCACACAGCCTTGCAGTGCAGCATTTTCAGTCTTGGCAAGGTCAGTTTGCTCCCTGGTAAAGGGCTGTTTCTTACCCCTCATGGAAGACAGGAACGCCGGGATGAAACGTACAAACCTCTGTGTTACTCTCTGGGCCCTGGTAGATCTGTGGAGAGAGAAGCAGAGGAAAGTTCTGTCTGTGCCTCTGGCACAGGATGACGTGGCACAGGCTCGTCAATGCCCATCCACGCAGAGGGCAGAGCAGAGCGCCCAACACCACCCTTTTGTCAGGTCCAGCATCTGTGAAGAGTCACTCTGGGACTGTGCCCAGCCAGCAGCCCAGCACTCGCCCCTGCTCCCTGCTGGCAGCGCAGCCACCCCGGCCTTGCCAGGACCACAGTGTCACCCCTGCTACCCTGTCAGCAAACCTTCTGTATCCCTCTCCCAAACACAGCCTGTTCCCAGCCCAAGGCTCAGCAGCACCAGGACAGTGGGCAAGTTTAGACACCACAGAAACTCACTCTGAGCCACAGGAGGTCATTTGTCTATCCTGTCCTTTCCCCTCCTTCCCAGAGCATGTCAGTCTTATGTCCTCATCTACCCCCTGCCTTTTGCTCCCTGCCGGCTCCCTCGCTGTGGCTTTCCAAGCACGCTGGCCCTGCCCCAGCTCAACCCCTCCCACTCATCCTCAAGGCAGGCAGTGCTCCACGAGGCAGCCCCGGGCAAGAGAGAAAGTGGGCTGTGCTGCATCAGTTCAGTGCAGGTGGGAATTGTTCCACATGCATTTTGCCCATATGCCCAATCCTGAATACGTGCTGTATTTCACTACAAGCATTTGGAAGCAGTGAAACACAAATGTAGCACCAATCTGGAAGCTTCCTTCAGGAATGTGGCTGGGCGGTGACAGAGGTGGCTGCACCCAGGGTGGGATGAGAATACAGAACAGGTGGGCACTGCCAGCTTCCACCGGCCTGACACCCTGTCCTGCACCTGGACCCGTGATGCTCCTGGCCACAAGGCACAGGCTGGGCAGAGATGGGACCCTGCCAGGTACTCACCGCCTTGCAGGCTGCATTCTTGCATGTGGTGCCAGCTCTCACCTGGGCAGCCTCCTCGCCTGCAGGAGCAACACAACTTCACCCAGGACACACACTGCTCATGCCTGCCCCCAAATCTTTCCCCAGCCCACTGCCAGCTCCCCAGCTGAGCACAGAGCATCCCAATGTGCCTCTTAGATGCAGTTTTTCAGGTTTGCAGGTGGCTGAACATGCAGCACTCACTGACTGCACTGAGCCTGTCACACAAAACCCTGTGCTGAACTTGCCATGTACAACCCTGCTGTTGTCCATCAGCTTGTCCCTACCTGTACAACTGCTCTCGAGTGTCTCATCCTTGGAGGACAGGTTCAGTTTCTCCAGTGCCTGCTCCAGAGACCTGGATACTTTAATTGGCAGCAGTTGTCTTGGCTCATCGGAGCTGGGAAACAGCAGCAGCAAAGGCTGAGTGGGTTTTTCTGCAATTTAAATGTCATTGCCTCTCCTGAGGGAGCAGAAGGGCAGGACACACACAGAAGTGTCACAGCAGGGCAACAGTGTTAGCTGAGCTTATCTCACCTTGGTCTTTCTTGCAGCATCTTCTCAGCTGATTTTGGTCCTTGGAAGATGAGCTCCTTCACTGGTTTGTCCTTTGGCTCATCTAAGGTCTTCCCTTGGCTGGAAGGCTCAGGAGGCTTCTCCTTGCTGTGAAACCCCTTTGTGCATCCCTGAGCAGCAGAGACAAGCCTGATGACTGCTTTGTCCTCCTCAGCCTGGTGGCTGTTCCCAAACCCTGTGAGTTTCCATGATGTGGTGCCTCAGTGTCCTGCAGAGATGGGCTCTGACCCTGCACTTTGGGAGCAGCACCCTTGCTTGGAGGCTCCTTGGAAGCAGACAGCAAATCCTTGGCTGGCAGGGCTAAAGGGACATCTCTGACACAGGACAGGGATGTGACCGGACTGGGCAGGGGCCAGGAGGAGGGGATGGAGGATCAGTGAACACATCGGGGATGGCAGGTCGCTCACCTTTATGGAGAGGAACTCAGAGAAGTCCGTGGTGCGTTTCTTGCAACAAGACCAGCCCTAGACACCAGGACATGACAATCTGGTCAGGTGTGGGGAATCCTGCTGGGCACAAGGTCACTCCTTGCAACTGCAGCCCCAGCTCCTGCCCCACTCACCTTTAGGGCATCGTGGAAGATAGGGACACCTGGGTGATACAGGCAGGAATCTGAAAAGGGAAAACCAGGCAAAAGCTTTCAGGAGAAGCAATCTTGCCCACGAGCCACCTGTGACAGCCAGCAGCTCCAGAGCCAGCTCCTGCCATATGGGCTGCCTGCACTGGGCTTGGCAGCTCGGCAGCAGCTCGGCAGCTGAGGCCACACTTTGGGACAGCAGCACACATCCTCATTCCCTCTGGTGCAAGGCACACGAACCCACTCACCCTCGGTGTTGTGCTCGGGATCAAACCTCTGCCCGCAGCCCTTGTTGTAGCACAGCAACGCCATAGCTCAGGCGTACTCGCAGTGTCCTTCACTCCTTCCACAGAAATCCCATCAGTCTCATCCCTGCCTGCGATCCCTCCTCTGCTTCCCCACCGCTTGCAGCCCAGGAGCCGGGAGGTGGCTTTGCCTATCTTTGGAGGCAGCTGTGGGAGGTGGCTGGTAACCGGAGCCCAGGCTAAAGATGGACAGAGCAGCTGATGGAGCTTGGCGCCTGTGTTATCTCCGCAGGCATTTCAGTCCTGGCCGTGTGCCCAGCAGAGGGAATGAGCACTGCAGGGTGGCCCCACGCTCGGGGTGTGCAGGGGTCCTGTCCCAGTGCCTGCCATCCTGCCAGCATCCGGCACACAGGCATCGGTACCACCCCGGTGCTCACACACGCGACTCCTCTTGACCAACCACACTCAGCTTCTGTAGCATTTACAGAAGCAGCTGAAAGATCCCTGAACTGAAGAATCACAGGGCAAAACTTGTGCTGATCTCCTCCAGCCCCAGAAGGCAGAACAGCCTGCTAAACAGAGGCACCAGCAGAGCGAGGCTGTGCATGTGGCCAGGACATCTTTTGATGCAGGGTTTTATGCAGCCCAGGAGTAACAGAGTGGTCAAGGGGAGGTTCTTGGCCAGGCATGGGAAGCAGGACACAGTGATTATGTGGGTGATTATGATTAGATTTATTGTTAGTGCAGTTTTTAAATATTGCCAATGCAATATCTAAATAACAACTCTACCATCTATTACAAACTATGGTGTATACAGGAGCAGTCCCTCCCATTGAGTCACAAGCTTCAGGGAGATCCACTCACTTTCTAAACTTCTCAGAGAAGTCAGAGAAGTCTTAGCGTGGATCACTCCACTTAGTCTCAGATTTGGTTACAGTCTATGTCTAAAGGATTATAATATTGGCAGGTTTGGCTAGAAACATACAGATTTACAGTCTTTGGCCTTGCAGAATTCACAGTTACAAAGCAATAAGGCACCTTTGGAGCTACTTTAGGATTTTATCTCTGTATTTGACCAGATCCTACAGTTTTTCACTCCTCCAAAAGTGAGTATTCTGTGTGTCCCTTGTATTCTGACTGGACATACCCTGCAGATGTCCCCAATGGGGTCAGGGATGACAAACACCACCCAGAAGCTTCCTGTGACCTTGGGAAGCAGCTAGCATGGTTGGCCCAGACTCCAGCAGCATTTTGTACCCTTTTGCAGGTCGATGTGCACCACAGTCAATCACAAACAGCTCAGTTCCCCCATCTCTGGAATACATTAATCATGCGAGCATTCAGTGCATTTCTCCTGCAAAACCCAGCTGGTGTTATCATCTTACCTTAGAACAAACCACATTGCCCAGCAGACATTGTGGAAAGGAAAAAGGAAGGATACACATACAGACTCATACCTGACTATCTTCCCTTGTCATCACACCAGGGATGAAATCATTCCCTGGATGATCAGTGTAGTCATAGAAGAGTACAAAATGTTACTTGGGTCCCCAATATGGAGAAGGGGTTTGCTCAGACCCCCTGCTCCCATTCTGGGACCTAAGAGTTTTCCTCTACAACCAGGAAACCCTCCTGAGATCAAAGGTTTTACTTAGTTCCTATAAGCATCTAAACCAAATATTTTCTTTGTGCTGTTCCTGTTCACAGGGACAGCTGTTTCCTGGGTGCTGCCCTGACCTCCAGGAGCACACAGCATCTGGGCACCATTTCTGTTCAGGAACTAGGGTTGATATAAGTCCTTGGCACTATCAGACAGTACAAAGGGCAAGTCCTGCAGGCAAAAGATGCCCAGGGAATCTGATCGGGAGGGGAACACAGGGTCCGTCATGGCTGATACAACCTTAACCTTCTGCTATGCTGTTTGTTTAACCTACTTAATCTGCCTACAGCAGCCTGAAGAATCCTGTCATCCCAAGGCAATCTCCAGATTTCAGAGTTAGGATGAACTGTTGCCAAAATTCTGGAGTTTACCAGGCAGATGGCTCCAGATTATTTCACACTGCCCTGGTACTTCAGCTCCAGCTCACTTGGAGCGCCTCAGCCAGCAGCATCAGCCTTTTCCTTGTCACCTCCTTTGCAGGGAGCCAGCCCTGCTGCAGAGGGGGACGTGTATCACTGTCACACCTCTTTATAGCCGGGTCACTGTGCACAAACCTCCATCCACCCAAAAGCCGGGAGGGAAACGTGAGGGCACTGGAGAACTTGTCACACCAGCATGAGCCACGTGGCTTGAAAGCACTGTACTGCCTCAGGACACAACTGACCCAACAGTCCCCAAAGGTGGGTAAAAACGTGCTGCTGGTATCCAGAGCCCCTGCTTAGGTGAGAAGGATCACTGGGGCCCAGGAAGCTGGGCAGAGGCCGGTGACAGTGGAATTTGCAGTCCTGGGGGCTAAACAGAGCTATAGTGTTTCAGATCTCCCTGTTCTTTCCACGAGCTGTCAGCAAGGCTGCAGCTGTCACTGTCCCTGTGCCAGTGAGAATATGGAGCTCAGGTTACCCTGCACACCTCAGAGGAAACGCCAGCAGGATGGTGTGGCTGACACACATTGCACAGATAAACAGCAGGTATCCAGGGGGGACTGTGGCTGAGGCAACTCTGCACCTGAGACACGAATTGAGCTCCCAGCTGCCAACTAAAAATAGAGGCTGTTTGCTTTATGTACACTTAATTTCACATACAAGAGAACAAAAAAGGAAGCAGAAAAAACAGAATAAATTATTCTCAAACCCAGCTTAATGTGTTTGCCCTTGAACAATCAGGGTCAGTGTAAAACAGCACTGCAAGATCCTGGGGAAAACATGCTGAATACCTCTGGGGAAAGAAACCCAGCTCACGCTGACCCGTCAGTCATTCAGGATGCCCTGTGGAGCCACGGTAGCATCAAGGCATCACATTTCTAAAGCAGAGTAATTCCTCCATACAAAAGGCTGGTTAGGTGAAGGGAAATCCCTGACAAACATATCACTGCTATGCATGCAGCAGGCAGGATTAATGTTTTATTTATTTGGGAAATAAAGTCCTTCTCAGAAGAACATGTGCTGAGCAATTCTACAGCAGTTCTGCCCAGCCACTCCTCAAACAGCACAGCTAAGGACCTATGTACCACCTGTCCAAGGGGTCTGCACTGCTTGTACTCAACAATTCAGAGAACAGGCTTGAAAAAGACCAGAAAACTACCAGAAATAGGGGTATGGGCAACCTTCACCTCTCCATTCAAAACCACTGTTCTTCTGTAGCTTGGGTTATTACAGGACTATTGCTGCAACACTTCAGTCCCATTGAACAATTACACCTTCAAACTGGAACCAGGTACCCAGCTGATTAAGGATTTTTCTCCCTGTAGTTCAGACAGTGTCTTGCTCTAGAGATAATTCAGTTTCCTTGGAGCTGAGCTGCTCCTTTGGTTCACTCGTGTGCTCACTCCAAAAACACATGCAGCATTCCTCATCAAAAAGTGCACTTTAGTCCTCAGTTGGAACCAGTCCAAAAAGAAGAGTTCAGTCTACTCCTAAGACTCATTTTTCTTGTCATAAGCTGGCATCCTGAATCAAAATCTTCTGTCTGAAATACCCTGAACTGGAACTGAGTGTGGGGTTTCAGAAGTTTTCCTTTCAAGGGTCCTGTTGCCTTAAAGCAAGGTCACTGGGAGCTCAATTAGAGCAGAATGGCCAAACTGTAGCAAGGGAAAGCGTCTCAAAAGCAGTGCTGTGCCTGGCTAAGCTTTTTCCTCTCTTTCTGCTTACCTCTGGTACCAGGTACCCAAGTCACGACCAACAGAAGAGCAAATGATGGCTCCTTTCAGCAAGGCCACAGAAAATCACATCATCCTTCTTTCAGCCCCCAAAGGGAGCGCACTGGAGTAGTTCAGCACATGCCATCACTTGTGCCTTTATGTGATAAATTACAGCTGCTACTGAGAGGTAACATTTTTTACTGTGCAAAAAAAACCAAGAGTCTGTCTACTGCTTTGATATGACAAAATTATCCACGTACCAGTCGGATTTTTCAGATTTATCTTTGATTCTTGTAAATGCAGTCACTATTGTTGAAGAGGAAGCTGCATAAAGCACAAGTTGTAACTTCTGAAGTCCATAAATTATGGGGATTTAAAGCTAAGAGCAAAATGTTAAGAACCAAATTGCTCATCAGTCCTCGGTGTGAGACGAACTGATTCTAGAGAACTGCATTTTAAACCAGCTGATTAAGTATGACAGCAAAAGGCAAGGGTTTCTCTTCAGAAGAGTTAAAATATTTCCTCAGTCTGCAATTACATAACAGGCAGCATTCTGGAAAAGCATGCAGAGGAAAGCATTCCCTTCTGCACAGTGGCTGAACCTCAGCACATCACAACAGTGCTGTGCACAGCCCAGCCTTCAGAGCTGCACTTGCTGCCTGAAACAGGCAGTACAAGCACCAACACCAAAACCCAAAGTGCTTCAGCAGAGGAAGGAATTGCTCTGGAGAGAGGCAGCCTTGCTTGCTCCTGTGCTCAGCTGTAAATGCTTCTGCACTACAAAGTCTGACCCTGACACATGCCTCTGAAAATCTTACTAATGGTTTGCTTTACAGTTTCCTTACTCAGTCACAGGTTTTCATCTCCTCCTTTAAAGCAAATTAAGAATAGTTACCTCTAGCATTCACACCAGAGTTTAGTTTTAGTTTGCTTCCTTTGCTGTTACTGGATCTTTAATTTAGATATTTAAAATCTTGTTAGATGGGCTTTGAGTAGTGCTAAATTCCTCCATGATTTTTACATTTCCTTTTCTCCCAAGGAAAAAAAGGCAGTAACCAGACTCATCCCTATCTTATACTTGCTCAGGATTGAGGCAGCAGCACAGTGATGCTGAACATCTGAGCTCTGCTGTTTCCCTAGGACAGCAATTTCTCCTTGGACTGTTCACTAACACACAAGCCAGATGAGCAATGGGCAGGGGAAGGAGATGATGCAGACACCTGGGTACAACTTCATCGTTTCTTCTCCTAGTATTTCACACTTCAGAATTAAATAATGTACACTTAACCAAACAGCTGTGGCACCAGCGACTGTCTGCCAGCCTCCTTGTAGACACAAGCCACAAGAACAGATCCATCCTCTCCACAAGGCAACAGAAAAGCTAATCAGATTCTCACTTATTTGAGATTTTGCAACAGTGAGCTGTCTGAGCAAACGAGCCGGGTAAAAAACATCACCACACTGCTCACACTTCACAATCAACCTGATAATCACCATTAGATATCATATCATCTCAGTGAGCCAGCTGCTGATGTTTTCAAATGTGGAAACAAAGACCATCAGTTGCAGCCTCTCTTCAATTCATCTTATCATCTCATCCCAGGTTAATTAAAACCCATCTGAAGATGGGGTAAACCAATCAAGGCTCCAGCATGATTATTTCATCTTTTCCTGCCTATGGGACCAAATTCTAACTTATGGTTCTTGCTTTGGTAGTATCAGCCATCTCAAAAGGTTTTCATCTTTCCTATGATTTCACAATCTTTCAAGGCACCTCCTTATGCCTTTAGGCTGTAACATTTTCTCCTTCCTCCCTTTCCCACCTAAATTTATTTCTAAGCTTCCCCCTCTGCAGCCTCAACTCTAGAGATTCAGTGGGAGAACCAAAGTTACAGAACGCTCCTGTTGCTACAGAATCCCTCATGTATTACACAAGACAAAGCATTCCTGCTGCCATCAAGAGTTACCAGAGTCCTCTCCTTTCTATCCCAGCACAGGAGTTCTGGGAACATCCCAGCCAGAGGCGATGGCAGCACAGAGCAGAGACAGACAACTCTGTCCTCCGCACCCAAGGCAGGCATTGAGCTCCAGGCTTCCAGGGACACATGGACATGTCTTGTATCTCACCTCTGCATCCACACCAGACACATCCCAGGTGTGTCAGCAGCTCCCTTCTTGTATTTCAGCCTGCTGAAGTTGAAGGTCTCACTTCAACACACAAATAAAACTCGTTCTGTGAGAAGGAAAACTGTGAGAAAATCCTCAGGGGTTGAACACCCTCTTTACAGAGCTAGTCAAGAACACTTTTGTGAAGTAACCTGAAGTTTCACTAAATTCAATCCACACATACACATTTGTACTAAAAAAACAGAAGAGACAACACACCAGATAAAAAAGGCTTAAAATCCACTTTAATAATGCATTCCTGTAACATTCCTCAGACAAACTCAAACTTTTTAGTGGGACAATTACAGTTTGTGTTCAAACAGTTTACACTAAATGAAAAATCTTGTAGTACTTCTACACAAAAGACAGGCAAGGTTAGGATTATACAAACATTTGTTTCAGTTAAATCTTCAGCATGAGATACAGTATCTTTATCCAATAGATTGTACTTTACTACCAGTAAAAATAAAGAGATACAACACGTTATCAAAAAAATCCATCCAAACAAGAACCTCCCAGCCATTCAGGCTGCACGACTGTCAACTACTTCAAAGAAACAAATGGTCCAGGTAAAAAGAGTAACAAGTTAGGAGGATTAAAAAAAAAAAAAAAAAAAAGGAAAAAAGAAACACACATAAAATCTCCCCCAATTCACTACATGATGGATTCATTTGGAGCTATATAAATTTACAAAATCATGGGAGCTGCAAAGTACCCAAGTGCTGCCCTAGTTCTCCAGAGACCTCCCTGTGCTCTTAAGCAAGGTACACACTACACTAAAAAAATGCCAAGACATACTGAAATTTTATCTAATTTCGTCTCACGATTTCAGCTGCAAATAGGAAATCTGGAATGGTCAAGGCAATAGGGTCCTTGCAAGATTTTACCGTTACTGAACAACCACGGCAGCCTCCCAGAATCCATTTTTCACTTTGAAATTAGGAATGCACCACATGAAATTTTCTAAAACCTTTACCAGTCAGACTGCACTCCCCTTGTCCTAGAGTGGCTTACCAAAACATTAACTATTTTTAAAATGTTCCCCCTCCCCCCATGTCGAACCCTGTGTGGCCTGCCAAGATTTCTTTCTTTGGGCCATATACAGGGGATAGCTTAATCCTGTTAGTATCTGCGGCGCTTGTTAGGGCCAAAATCCCCCCCTGGATTTCCTCTGTTGAAGGCAGGTGGGTTCCCTCCCATCGCTCCAAGGCCTTCCATGGCTCCACCCTGGCCGAAGCGGTCTGGAGGTGGTGGTGGAGTCTTGGAACAAGGACAAGTGCAGAAGATGCAGGAAAAAAAAAAAACAAAGGGCAGTTAAAAGCCATTTGAATTGATTAAAATTCTACCAGGATTCCACAATTCAAGCTGACCTCATTACAAACCATCACCCCACCAAAAACATCCTCATAGTCCCAAAACTGGACTGCCAGGACCATTGCAGAACAAAGTCTCTCTCCCCACACAAAATGTAGACAGGCATACTGGGACAGTCTGCACGACCTCACAGACCAGTGTCCTGCTATGGAGCAGGTGAGCCATCTGAACTCCCCTTTCCATTCCTGCCCTCATCTTCCCCATTAATTTCCTTCTGTAGTGCACAGTCCCTTAACCTCAGCTGCTCTGCTGTCCCTACCACTTAGGTACAAAAGCTGTTAGACAAACAAAACTGTTCTTTATGACCAAAAATCTGTGACAAAGCAGTCACAACAGAGCAAGAAGTCTGAGTAGGGAGGTTTGCAGGAAAACTGTTTATTAGACCAGATCATAAAAACCACTGAAGGAAGATGATCTTTCAGGACAAACTTTACTATGACTGCTGCTGTTTCTGCTGGTGACTGGGAAGTGCTGACACTGTGGGAGGACCAATCCTCTGTATGACAGAGAGGAAAGACATATGCCACAAAAGCCAGTTTATTGCAAAGCCCTGCAGTAGTGTTTAAAATGAAATCAAATATAAAAGTCAAAAAATAAGCATAACCTCCACTGATTCTTTGCTCTTGACCTCCTAAGCAAATTGGCTGAACTCATTCTAGCCTATGAACACAGGAGATAACTGTTTTCAGAACTGGTGATGAACAGAACACTCCTGAAGGCTTGGCTTTATGCCTGCAAGAATCTCCTCTCAAAAAGCTCTCAATTTAACACAGCCCTTCTCATTAGGTTTAAATGTTTTAAATTTAAAAATAACCATATATTATTGCTAAGATCTTTCTAACAAGCATTTTAGCACTAGCTATCTTGGCAGTAAATTAAGCAGTTATTAGACTTGGCTCAATCTCCTGAAAATTACCAGCCAGTATCAAGGCAAGATTAACTTTTAAAGATTTCAACAGGAGTGAAGCAACATGTCTGGGTAGACAAAGAAGCTTCAACTTTAGCAGCTAGTGCTTCATACTGGAAATAACAATCTGCATTTTAAAGGCGTGCACAAAAAGCAGATGGAGATACATTACCATTCCCATGGCTCCATCAGGTATCATAGCTCCAGGACCAGCAGCAGGTGGTGCAGGAGCTGGGACATTGGTACCACCCATAGCTCCTCTATTGTTCATGCCAATGGTACCTGGAAAAGGAAACTGAAGAATAGTCCTGGTGCACACACACAGTGACTGGGGTCTGCTTGTCACCCCAGAGCCACAAAACATTGTCCCACGCAGGGACAGAGTCCCAGTCTATTTAGCCACATTTGCACTTTTAGGTCAAGACAAACTGATCTTGCTTTACAATGTGTTTTGTTTCCTGTCACATGAATACTTCCTCTTACTGAACTAGGAGATTGCTTTGACTGAGTTTCTACATAAGAAGCCAATAAAATGAGATCACTGGAAAAAAAGTGCAGATTTTGTAAGAGAGGAAATGAACATGCACAGGAACAAAGAATACTCTTACCTCCCATACCCATCTGTCCCATTCGCATGTCTGGTGGCTCCCTCTGGAAAGACAAGACACTCATTTCAACTGATAATCAGGCTTTTAAAAAAATGTCATTATAAAAATTCAATGAGTTCTGATACTGAAAAATGTGCAGAAAAGCAATTCCCAGGATAAATTTCAAAGAAAGATAGGGGCAACCTTCACATGATTGCTGCTGAATGAACAGGTCTTATTTAAAATATTTCATTCTAAAAGATTGTTTTTCAGAATTATAATAAAACACCCAGAAGCAAAGCTGCACATGCAGACTTTACCAAAGATATCTTGATGGAAAGATGTGCTGAGCAGTAGTAACACATTAGATAGAATTAGTTTTGCTACACCCTCAGCATAGCTAAGAAGCTTTTCCTGTTGAAAGGAATGCAGGCTTACGTAAAGACACAGTACTGGGTCACTTGCATTAAAATACCATTTAGTGAGTTCAACTTCTCTTTTATTAACCAAGCATCAGGAACACCTATCACAGAGGTCTCTCGCTGCAAAACCAGGAGCACCTCCTCACTTCAGTGAGGACACTACTTTTTTCACAGTGGTAACTGAGGGCAGATTTCACTTCATCTGTAGTCTCAGTGCCATTATTTATTATACGAAGGCAGTATTTTTTAGAGGAATCAGGATTTCTGCTGCACAAGGAAAATATTCCCACATTTGGCTCAGCCATGCTTTTGGCCCTTTGGGTTTGACATGTATTTAGCTGTTTTGCCTAGGGGCCAAGTTTTCACTAGTAAGCATTAAACACTTGCCCCCCACAACTGTACCAACGCCATTACACCACCTGAACAGCACTACAGCTGCCTCTACAATAGAAAGTGGCTGAGACTAGAAACAAATTGCAAGGCATTTCTTTATAGAACTAAAGCTACTGTTATTAAAAGGCAGGCTACCACACATTGCACTACAAAAAAATACTTGACCAACTGACTTTTAAGTACCAGCATATATCACACCTGCAGCAGTGCCTCAAGATGGGATAATTTCATCATGACTAAGACAGACTGCAAGCTATGGATACAGCCAGTCACATAATCATAACAGGGTTCTGCTGCAGTGCTTCAGGACTGTGTTGCTGTTCAAATAAAATTAGTCAGCATACATTTTTCTGTACAGCAAGACAGCTATGGAGGGTCTTACATGAAGAGCAGTGGATCAGAACTGGGGTATTTATAGTTTCTGAACTAAACTGCATTAAGATTGGAGGGAGTCAATAATTCAGGGTAGAATGCACTACAGATGTACAGTCCTCCAACGAAGTTAAGAATTCAAGTTAAGAATAAGCTGTGCTGTGGAAGAGAAAAATCTACTGTGAGTGTACAGATGTAATGGAAATGGAAAAGCACTTGTACCGCATCAGCAAAATTCCCTTTAAAGCCTTCCTGCTGGCGTCTCATCATCTCTTCTTGCTGCCTTCTCATTTCCTCCTCACGGCGCCTGCGTTCCTCCTCTTGCCTGTTAAAAAGGTCCAAGATGCTCAGCACAACACACACCAACCACCTGCATCACTGTGTTGTGGTGCTGCCTTATGGATCTTGATTGGAAATTTACACTTCCAGCACTTTCAGTTTTAAGAAGCTCATTTAAAAAAAAAAACAAACCATCATGAGCCCACATGTGCATGTGTCTCATGGAGAGCAGCTGAGGGAGCTGGGTGGGAGGGGCTCAGCCTAGAGAAAAGGAGGCTCAGGGGGGACATTCTCACTCTCTAGAATTCCCTGACAGGAGGGTGGAACCAGGTGGGAGTCAGTCTCTTCTCCCAGGTAACAAGGGAAAATTTAGATTGGATATCAGGGAAAATTTCTTCACCAAAACAGGAACAAAGCACTGGAACAGGCTGCCCAGAAAGTGGTAGAGTTACTATTGCTGAAAGGATTTAAAGGATGTGTAGATGTGGTGCTTAGGGACATGATGAGCTTGGCAGTGTTGGATTTTCAGTTGGACTCATTGATCTTAGAAGTCTTTTCCAACCTAAATTATTCTACGGACACAGCAGCTTCCAATGCATGCTTACTACATGCAGTATCATGCATCAAGCCTGACAGCTCTCAAGCCCCTTCTATTACACAAATAGTCTGGTAATCTTCCTGGAGCTTCTCAAAATGACTCCCAAGACAAGGAAGTGTTACCACGGAGAGAGAAATCTCTGAGACTAAGTTACCCCTCAAATGAAAATAGATTCTGGAATGGGATTTCCCAATCTCCAACACTGAAGTCACTAAATCACTGCACAGATTCTGATTTTCCTATCTGCCTCAGTAAAGGAGCTTAACTGAGACAAAGAACTGTGAAGAACCAAACACTAATCAATGGAAGAAACTCCTAACTCTTCCATCTTAAACTGTACACTCTCCCTATGAACAAAAAGGCCCAAAGTAACAGCCACACTTTAGGTAGTAATTAAATTGTCACAATGAACAATTAGGTGCAGTGAAGAGGTGTTTTATTTCACTGTGGATTCACAGCGTTTTACAACCTGTCCCCTTACCTGAGTTCCAACTGTTTACGTTTTTGTACTTCTTGGTTATGCAATTCCTCCATTCTTCTCAGCTCTTCCTGGCGTCTCATTAAATCTGTGTAAGACAACAGTAAAAAACACAATCAAACCCATCTCCCATGCCAGCTCTTATCAATTCCTGAACTAGGACCATAACGCCCAAGAGAAAAAGGTAACACAGCCTCCATCAATACAGCAACATCTCTCCATGTTAGGTGCAACAAGGTTCAGTGCCAGGTCCTGCCCTTGGGTCACACCAACCCCCTGCAGCTCCAGGCTGGGGCAGAGGGGCTGTAAAGTGTCTGGTGGTAAAGGCCCTGGAAGTGCTGGTCAACAGCAGCTGAACATGAGCCAGTGTGTGCCCAGGTGGGCAAGAGGCCAATGGCTGGCCTGTACCAGCCATGGTGCAGCAGCAGGACCAGGGGAGTGACTGTCCCCCCGACTGGCCACTGGTGAGGCCACTCCGCAAATCCTGTGTTCAGCTCTGGGCCCCTCATGACAAGAAAGACATTGAAGAGCTGGAGCATACAGAGAAGGGAATGGAGCTGGGGAAGTGTCTGGAGCACAAGTCTGATGAGGAGCAGCTGCAGGAGCTGGGGGGCTCAGCCTGGAGAAAAGGCTCAAGGAGACTTTATTGCTCTACAAGTACCTGAAAGGAGGTTAATGGTTAAACTTGCTGATCTTTTCCACCTAAATGATTCTATGATTCCATTTATTTGCTGCTACCAAGCTTGGTTACAAGACAAGCAGCTACACCACAGCTCACCTTCACTGGGCTCTAGCCAGTCTACTGAGCCACCCACTCCTGGATGGTGCAGGGCCCTGTTCCCATCCTGTATTTATCTCTGACTGGTACCTTGCCGCATGAGCATCACTTGGTGCTCATGGCGAGCTGCTTCCATTTCCATTTCCAGCTTCTCTCGAGCCTCCTTGATGTTGCGATCTACTTGTTCCTGCTGCTGCTTCTCCATTTCTATCAAAGCCTTCCAACGCATAGCATATTCATATTCAAAGCTGCCAGGCTGTGCAAACCGAGGAGGCTGCTCACGCTCCCTGTCAAACAATGAAGACCCAGTGAATGCTTCAGGAGAGCACGGAGGAACCAAGAAAACTCCATTTGTGCGTCAAATGCAATAGCAGACCCTTTTAAGGGTTAGCTATGCCTGAGACACCAGTTTGTCTGCTTATGAAAGCAATGACAATGCTTTCATAAAACACCAAGAGATTCTGGGTAAAGAGAGTTAGAAATTCCCTTGAAAGCAACAGCCTTTGCTCCTGCTGCACATCTTAGATAGATGCACTCCAGAAACAAACACTGCCCAAATGTGCATGTTATTTTAACTCTGCACCTGTAGCACAGGACTATTCCTAATTCCACCTCCTGAAGCTCTAATCTTCCTTACTTGAAAAATGCATGAGCTCGTGTGGTTTGCTAACGCCAACTGCTCAGATCACAGAATTCCTACTTATACTGGGAAGGCTTTAAAGACTGTGGTCTCATACCTGGATAGCTCTACAATCTCCTAATGCTAGTCACACCATTTCTTTAATTTCTATTGTGGGTTCAAGTGTTTCCTACATAGACTTTCTGTTAATACTTCCCAGGGAATCTCATGTTATCTGTGTTATCACAAACTGACCTAATTTTTTACTCCAACAACTGAAATGGACTTATATAAAATACGCAAAGGCTGCTAGTCTTATCCTGCAGTGTGGATTCAAAACCACTGTTTTCTTTCAGCCAATCACAGCAAGAAAACAAGGCATGTAATTCTTCCAAAGTCAGGTCACATTTATGGAAAAAAGGAAGATCTGATGGGCACTGCTGAGCCACCCTTCTAAGACTGAGGCAGAAGCCCACAGGCGCTCTCATGTCCTGTTGCATGTCAGGCACATACTTGTGATATTGCTGGTTTTTGATGACTAGTTTCTCTGGCAGACCCTCCTCATCATCATACTGATCCATTGGCTCCACAGTGACAGGACGAGGGAATCTGTAAAGAAAATATGAGGTGCTTTCAAGAAAATTCAAGAACAAGGCTGCGGTTTTGGAAAGTACATGTAGTAAGTCTGAACTCACACTGCTTTTAGAACTGCTCAAAGAAACTTACAGCACTTGGGGATCTCAACCAAAGTGAAACCAGAAATCACTTTGAACACTTTCCCCTTTTTTCTAGAATAGGAGTGGAACCGTTAATCAAAAGTCCTTGTTTAATCCAAACCAAAATCGTACTGAAGGAAAAATATTTGTAGTTACTGGTTCAAATTAACAGCTTAACTGGAATCCTGACATGCTCCAGCAGGATCTACTCAGCATGAAGTCATGTCTCCAGAGTGGTACAAGTCCATCTGTGCCTTTTTATGGCTGTCTAAAACAAGAAGTCACAACATCCCTCCTCACTGGAGGCTGCAGGCTGCACCATCCAGCCATACTCTCCTGGCGAGACCACCATGTGCTATTGTTGCTTGGCAACAGTGCTCTAGGAAGGTCCACTGGGTCCTTGATCTGAATTCCCACTCCCCAGGGAATCCACTGATGCACTTCACAACAGACACTGCAGATGTGTGCTTCTCTCTTCCTGGCTTGTGCATGCAGAAGAAAGTATTGACCTGGTCACTGAATTAGCTCTCCACCACAGCACTGACACTGCTCATCCTCAGCACAAAGCAGCACCCTAGCTTCCCATGAGCTCCTCAGTCCCATGTGCCAGGGCTGGGGAAATGAAGAGAGATGATCCTCCAAGTGGCAAGGGATATCCAGGCTCCAGCAGGAAGGCAGGATATAGAAGGCTAAAATCCCTTTCCTCAGCTGAAGATCCATAATACAGCTTTTCACTTTGATGTGGTATATTCCACTATTAATAGTCTTATTCTCTAAAATGAACCAATTTCAAACAGTTTATCTAGCTTTCCTGTCTTGAACTAGAACAAATCAGAACAAGTTTAATGAAAACCAAACTGTAACTAGAAATGAACAAGACTTGTTTGTGGTCCTGGATATAAGAATCTCGTGTACTAACAGCTATTAAGAGACTGAATGTTAACCTCAGTTATGCATTGATAGTGATTAGTTTTGCATGGTCACTTTTAAAAACCTGTTTTCATGGTTCTTTCAGGTATAGACTGAATGAGCAAAAGCTCCCAAACAGCAATCATCCTGTAGAGCACTACTCACTATGCTGGTTATCCTCAAGGAGTCTCATGGAGACAAAAAACCAACAGGTATTAAAAAAAGAAATAAGCTAAACCCACTTTTTGAAACTGAATGTGCTTGTGTACAGTTGTGCCATTGAAGATCCACAGGAGGTGAGAAGCACAAAAGTTAAAAAATGAACAATATAGCTCCATTTCAGGAAGTGTTCTAGTCACAAATTCTAGGAGCATAATACAAAACATACAGTACTTTTCTTTTTCCAAGATATCAGAAATAGTGTCTTCTTAACATAGCAACAAACCACTCTATGGAATCCAACTAGAATGGGTCATTTGCTCGAGCAAGTTCACGTAACTATGAAAGAACGTGCTTTTCTGCCTTATTACATTCAAGTACAGGGAAAACAGTTTACAATAGTGAAAATTCCAAATAATCCAATCTATTTGAGCAGCCTCTCCAACACATCCCAAGCCAACAGTGGCATTCCACCCCAGCAGTGCATGCTGCCAAGTGGAATCCCATCCCAAGACTTTCCCCTTTAGTGACCCAGAATGTACACTTAAAACACTTGAGCTTTGTTTCCAAACAAGTTATGTGGATGGTCTCTGAAAGAGGTCCTGTTCTTAAAGGCTGCTTTAATTGCTTTAAGGTTGTTCTACGGAGAGAGAGCTTATTTGGAAGTTTTATGAACTTACCCCACTAGCAGCTTCCCAGAAGAAAGTTTTCAGACCTGAGCTTCAGCACAGACTGTCTCTTATTGGAACAAAGCTAAATAAAGTTCTCCACAGGCCAATCCCCTACCACCTTGTGCCCCATCTGCCCCACTGTGGTGTTAAGAACCAGTGTTCACCAGCCAATGCCACCCAACCTGCACATGCCAGCAGAGCACCTCTCACCGTCCACACTTACGTAGTTAGCAGGAAAGACCCATCACTACATCTATCCAGCGCTTTCCTAGCAGCGGGCTTCCCTGAGAACTCCACAATGCCTTTCCCAGAGGATCGTCCTCTGTCATCCACAATAACCACAGCCCTTTCCACCTGGCCAAACACTGAGAAGGCTTCCTCCAGGAGCTCATTGGACACAAACTGAGGCAGGTTCCTGACTGTCAGCGAGGCGCTGTGGCAGGCAAAGCGCACTCGGAGCTGCTTCCCACGGAGAGGCATGTTGTCCAGTTCCACCTTGGCAATCTCTGCCAGAGTGCGAGTTTCCTGCAGATAAAAACAGCCATTGTTAGAATCCCCAGCAAGGCACAGAATTAGCTAGTCACAAAACATAAGCTTATTTCTCCATAACAAGTACTTCAGAGAGAATCAAATGATTCTCCCACAGCCTAGTAAGAAGTATGCCAAAAAACCACAGCTATTCCTTATCATCAGTGACTGAACAGGCAGCGTTTGGGGGCGGGGAAGGTGAGAAACACATAACAAATACATAAGTTTAGTTCAACAGCCAGTATGAACTAAGCAAACAATGAAATTATCATTATCACACACAATTATATTAAAGTTACAAACCACTTTTTAAAAATAAATACATTTTAAAAAATAATGAAGATTCAAGTACTAACCAAGTCTGATAAGGAAATGCTGATAGTATGACATTCCATGAAAGACCTTCTATGACACTTTCACACCTTTCCACTCATTTAAGTCACTACAAAGCAGCTGCACTACCAAAAAACAGCCCAGACGTGGGTGTGGGAACCTCATCCACTCACCTCGGGGCTTTCAGAAAGGTGGTGCATGAGCCACTGAAATCTGAGAACCACTATGGTGGTAGCTACCTCCCTTCTTGACACACTTCAACGTGATCATCTAGAGATCCCCTACCTCAAGAGCATTAACCACTCCAGGAATACTGCATGACGAACTATGCCCATAAGAATTCCATATTCCAGAAATAGAGAAGTTCACTTTGTCTATAATAGCATCATACTCATGTGGGTTTTTTTTCTGCTCTCTACCACCTGATTTCAGAATAGCTTTATCAGATCTCTCATAACTCCTGCCACAAGCTGCCTAAATTCACATTTCTTTTCATAAGCTCTAAGCAAACCACTTGGAAGCTAAAACTATATTCCAGGTTACTAAAATCATCATCAAGTTTAATCAGCAAGACATCTGAACATCTACTACTTTTAATGCAACACTGCTCCAGTGTGAGCCATCACCACAAGAACTCCCCAAAGGTGCCAAGTCACTCACCAGCCTGATAAAACCAAAGCCTTTGTCCTTGTGTATGAAGACTTCCCCTGCCTTGCCATACTTCTCAAACAACTTTCTCATCTCTTCCTCTGTAATATCTGGGGGCAGATTCCCCACAAAGAGGCGGCTTCTTTGGGTGAAGGTCTTTTCACCAGGTTTCCGGAAATTCTTCAGGTCAATAGTCAGGCCTTCATCTGAGGGGAATAAGGTACACAGCTGCTCTACAGTTGGGGGGATAAATTTTATTAGGTTTCATCACAGTGACCACAGAAACACAGGATAATACAGGCAACACCACCCATTCACTTTGGCCTTAAACTTCTCCAGCCATCTCTCCAGCAACAAGGGGGTTTTATTTCAGAATGGCCCCATAGTTTTTTTAAAAAAACTCTGAACCTCAGTGCTCATTAATAACAGTGAATGACAGTCTAGAACTGGAGAAAACAACATACTGTAGCTTGAAATAACATCAGATATTTCACTCAAACTTTTTGAGATCTGGTGAAGACAACTGGCCCATAAAAAAAATCACCATAGTCACAATACAGGATTTTGCTATTACAACACGAATAATTACAGAAAAGCCACAGTTTAGCCAGAAAACAGATTTAAACTCAAAAATACCCCAAAATAACTCCAGATATCTAGAAAAACGTGAAAACAAGAGGAAATCTTGTACAGACAGATAATATTTCAGACACCTGTCATTCTATGAGATGGGTTCCAGAGTATGGGGTTTTGAGCTGAAGAGAAGGCTGGAATAGTGAAAATAGTGGGGAAAAAACCAGCCCAAAATCCAAAACCAAAACTACCCCAAAAACCAGGCATATAGTTGACACCTCAAAAAATTACAAGATTAATTACAAAAAAAATCTCTATTCAGTAAGTTATTCTAGAAAGGATTTTTAAAGTTGGGCGAGACCTCTAAGATCAAGACCAAAGTTAAAATGTTTTCTGAGATATCCAACAGAAACACAAATAGTAACATTCTCAAATCCCCATGTGCATATACAGTCTTTAACCCTTAATTCAGCAAGAGTCCAGCATGATCCTGAAAACACTGTAATATGCCAGACACAGGGGTGGATTTAGCCTCACTTTATCTTCCTGTGCCCCATTTTCTTAAACACACGCAGAACTTCACCACACAGGACTACAAGCCACAGAAAGCAACTCCTTTGCTTTGCAGAGGACACAAGTCACAGTCACAGATATGAAATAAACTACGAACATGAGTGGCTTGATTCCAGCTACAAAGCAGGGCACTAAATGAGAAAGACTATCCATGCAAACAAAGACAATGCATGCAAGACACTGCAAGGACAAGCCTTTTGTAAGAGTAAGCACACCTCCATGGCTAATACTAAAAAACCAGACTGAGAGTATACCTAGACAACTGTAACTGATCTATTTCACACAGCAAAGGTGCAGAAATGAAACATTTTGCCTTGTTCACAGCATTACCACGAGTATTTGGGAATCAACTGCAAGGCCTGTAGATACAACAGGAGGTACCTGGAACAGAGCTACACTCAGTGGCACACAGAGCACCACTGCTCTGCCTAAGGAGATCCTAAGTGAGACACAGTCACTCACTGTCAGCTGATTCCTGCGGGAATTCCCCAGTACAGCTGTATTGTTATTATTTTCAACCTGACTGGAAACAACTGCTCTGCCACCCTTGTCTGTTATTGTCTGGGAACTGATAAAGAGCCTGTTCAACATGACCACCTAATAAAAACACGCAGGATTTTTACTAGCCCAGTATCTTTGACACAAAAAACCCACTGGGAGGAATCACACAAAGTATACAAATGATTTCTATACGTTTTTGCTTTGAACAGCCAAAGTGTCCAAACTTTAAAAAAAATCCACATCTAATAAAACTGAAGCATCCCCCCCCCCCC
>VZTX01015925.1:1286-96781 GCA_013400915.1 Pardalotus punctatus
TGACACCCCGTCACAGGGAGCCCGTGACACCCCGTCACAGGGAGCCCGTGACACCCCGTCACAGGGAGCCTGCCCCTCTGAGAACCCCAGCTCATCTCCTCCCCTCCTCGTGCCCTGGGAGCCCCCCAGGACACAGACCCTGCAGCACTCTGGAAGCCCATTCCACATTTAACAGGAAACCTTGCAGGGGTGTAAAGGGAGCTCTCAAGAAACCGCCTGTCTGTTAAAAATGCAACACCTTCCTTCTGTGAACAACTCATTTGTGTCTACAGAGGCACACCCCATGTGTCAAGGGCTGCCCCAGGTGGTAATCCAGCATTTCCTGAGCTCTCCTCTACAAATTACTCCTCTTACCTTAGAACTAAAAAAGCTTTCTAAAAAAATCAAAATTTTGGATTTCACAAACCTTGAATTACTGACAAAATTGTACAAAACCCCAACTTCCTATTGAAATAGAAAAAGAAAACACTGAAAATCTTGTTGGGGAAGCAACAGTTATTCCCCCTAGCTCCTGTAAACACACTGGTTTAAGAACAGACATGAGCCATGATCTTGGGTGCTCTTTGCAGTCACTGCTCCTGATCCCCTGTGCTTTACCTGAAGGCTGATTAGAAAATGAGCACAGACATCCCCAAAACAATGTATCTCTTTTATACAAATTAAAATAATTAAGTCATGTAACTCAAGATATAAGCTTCCTAACCTCCAATGCTACCAGGTAAAACGAGTGAAAATAGATATTGTGGTGTTTTGACTCATTCTAGTGTTATCCAAGAGGGAGAAAACTGTGTGAATTTTTTAAAGAGACATCTATCTTGTTTCCATTTCAGAACACTTACACGAAGATTACTTACTGGGACAGAAGAAAGAAAAGTTTGTGGGAAACATAATGAAAATTCTGTATTTTGTGAAAGCAACTGAACTGTAAAGACTCACTAAAATTAACAGCAATAAACTATGCCCAAATAAAATAATTAGAATACAATCTATTTCCAGCATTGGTATAACGTTTATCGTCTGTGGGTATGTTTATCTGTGGTCTGACAGCGGCAGGAACTGAAGATACACGTTAGCAGTGATCCACACTGGAATGTCAGCAGCTTTTGAACCGAAATATGCAGAATCCTCCACAGGAATACACTTAAATGTTCAATTGATTCAATTATCCTCCATCTACATGCAGTGAGTCATCAGATCAAATACTAAGAAAATGCTTTTAGTTTAAAAATCCGCACAACCTCTGTGCAGGGTCAGCACGGCCCTCTGCAGCAGCTGCATCTGCTCCACAAGAGGGCAACCAAATTCCACTGTAAAATGTACTCCTGCACAACTGAGAAGTCACCACTCAGTTTAGGCTGAAGCCAGAGCACGTCCCCACCCTGGTGTGGCTCAAAAGAGCTGTCCATGCACCGATGGCCACTGCTGCCCCTCCAGTCCATCCCACCCAGCCGTGCCCCTTGGGCTGCGCTGGCAAGTTCAGTACAGCCATTCCCTCACCAGGGTCACCCGAGGGCCCACTGCTAACTCCACTCTGGCACTGTCAGGAATCTGCAGCACATGTACCTTGTCTTCTTCACAAAAATCCTGGAGTAAGTGACACTTGTGAAAGTGCCTGAAGAAACCTCCCTGAGGTGACAGACATGGCTGTACTCCTATGCACGGGAGCCACTGGAACCCAACACCTTTTGCTCAGGAGCAGTGAGCTGCAGCAGCACAGCTGCTTTGGAACATTCCCTCTTCCTGCCACAGCTAAAGGGGGGATGAATTTGCTGGTGCTGTGCAAAGTGAAGCCCTACAAACCCTCACCACAGAGCTCACACAGACATCATGGTCCTGTTAATGCACTCAAGAGTCACACACAGCCCCTTCTGCCACTACTGTAAAATAAAGAGCTCTGCACCCTCCAGATACAGCCTGGCAAGAACACTGCATCTGCAAGGCTGGGACTGACAGTTTCCTTGAAAGAAAAGTGCAAAACAAAACAACAAAGAAATGAACAAACCTTCAAAACCTGAAAACTTTCACTGAAGAGGCTGATCAGAGTGTGTGTAACTTGGCAATCCAGAATCTTTCAATAAGCAAACTTTGGTTACTTGCTTTTCTTCTACAATGCTCCAAAATTTTTTTAAAAAATAAAATTTTTTCTTCATTAGAAACTAACTTTGATCTGTAGTATTTTTTAATGTCTCCCGTGGTTAGTTCCAGTTCTGGACATGCTGTTTGCTGGCGCAAGTAGAGAGAAGCAGAGCAGCACAGTACTTACTGTTCTGGGCTGGGAACTGATGTCCTCCGGCCCTCCACGCCGATGTTGCTCTTGGGCCTCTTAACAACATGAGGTCTTGGGGGGCGAACCTGTGACATGCACAGAGACATCTCATCAAACACTTCTGCTGATCCAGCAGCAGACACAGATAACAGATATGGAAAACCACCAGTATCCTAGAGGGATCTTCCATCCCACGTTGCTTTGTCTTTTGCACCACAGCGTTAGAAACGAATATGGATCTATGGAGGAATCTGAAGTATGAATATAAAGCACATGGACCCAGGACTTGCAAATGAGACATATACGCCTATCACTAACTGCTTGCTGTTAGCAAATTTGTTGCTCTGTCCTGTTTGGTACAGGCTGGATTTTTGAAAAGGGATTCCCTAAACATGACCTTCGCCCTGTGCACTCAGTGGGGAGGGTAAAGCTGGGAATGTCTGTGCTCTGGACATGGCACTGGGCAGTGGGGCTCAGCTCTGACACCATGACCCTTCTGGCCGCTTGCTCCTAGAAACCCAACTTCTCAGGTGAGGACTTCTGTGGAAGGGAAAACGTGTACTTAGGATAAATGTTTTAACATGGAAAACTCGGCTCATTCTTCATTAAAAATTTGCTTCCTCTTCCAGCAGTTGAACTCTGGTATTATGCTAATCTTTTGTTGGCTGTAATAAAATTCAAAGCTTTTCTGTGGAAGATGATGTTGCTGCCAATCCGATCTTAAATACATATCCATCACCTTCTAATGTATGGAAATTGAGCTTGATTTCTGACCAGGATCTCCACAAGCAAAGCAGCCCTATTTCAAGGAAAGGAATAAGCACTTGTGCTCAAAGTCTGTGTGCGTGCCAGCCTACACTGGTGAGTAATCCTGTGCTGAACTTTTCCCTGTGAGTCAAATGTGGAAATGTGCAGCATCAGGGGCAGGCTGTACAAACCACTTCACGTGTTTTGTTAAGAAAGTACAACTCTGCCTGAAATAGGGTCAGATCTGTTGGCTCAGCTCAACGCTAATTTCAACAGAAATCCCCAAACACTCAAATTTCCCAAATTTGGGAATACAACCCAGCTCCTGACCTCCCAGAGCTTGTGCTCCTTTAAGAGGCACAACAGAAAGGAGCTGTTCAGGGCCTACAGCCTGAGCGCTCTGGGATGACTAAGGAAGTTTTTTTAAAACATTATTTATTGCGGAAAGAGGGCTTTTCAGCTTTGTTTTGGTTTTGTTTTTTTACTTTTTTTTTCCCAGGCACATAAACCTCAAATTTTTCTGCCAGGAGAAAGCCACCAAATTGTGTGTAGTGCTTCTGCCCTACACACCAGTATGCAGAAAGTAGCAGCTGCATTATTGCATTGAATTTTCATTTCAAAGGAAATGGTGCACAGCAGATATGATGAAGAAATCCAGAGCTGTATTGCCACTGTTTCTTAGGAAAAAGGGCTTATGAAAAGGTCAGATGTTAAGGTCTTGGAGATCAGTCCCCACACAAGGCTGCTCCTCTCTACAATAAAGACAGCTTAAGAATGTGAATTTATGGCAGGAATGGAAGGATTAAGTTTGTGGCAACTTCAACTGAACTTGCAACGTGGTGAAACATGGGGAAAAGAACAACAGAGCTAATTAGAGGAGCTGAGCTGTCAGAGCGCGGCAGAATGGCTTGGTGCCAACAAACAAAAGGAATGGGCTGGCAATCAGCAGGATCGATGAAGAATACTGCTTCATTAGGGCTGATAAAACAGGGAGAGAGCGCCGAGAGGAGTGCGGGAGGGGGGGACAGGCAGGAGGAACGGGGGAGAGGAGAGCGTGAAGGAGAAAGGGAAAGAGAGGAAGAAAGCAAGCTGCTTAATTAAATGGGAGCTGGGAGCTGATGTGTAAAGCTGGCCTGTCAGCGTGCTGGGAACACTTTCACCTTTCAGGTGGGTGTGCTGCTGAGGAGGGGGAGACATGGGAGCTCGGGATGGCTCTGCAGCCCCCCAGCCCAGCGCGGTGCGGGGTGACAAAGCTAAGTGGGATTTAGAGCATCGCTCACTGGGAACTGCAGGGAAAAGCCAGAAATCAAGTCAACTTCTTGCTGGATTTTGAGTCCCACAGAGCCAGAGAGGCAAGGTTAAATGCTTATCAAATGCAAAAGTAGCAAAGAAATCCAATTACGTAAGCACACAACCAAAAGAAAAAAGGTAAACCTCCAGGACAGAACGGTTGAATGTGCTTATTACTGTCCCTATCAACTTTATGCATAATTATTGTATTTTAACTTTTTCTAATTGAATAAAGTTTCCAAACAGCCACTATTAATCCAAACAGATCTCCATTAATTAGAAGCAACAACCCTCTCTCTTTCATAATACCACCACCACTCATTTCCAAAGCAGCAGAATGCAAAGAACATCTCTGTTCTGCTTCCTTAACCTTTCTTTGGTCTGCGTTTTTGGCTTTATAATTAGCAATTACTCATATTGCAAGCACTAGTGCCCATGGATTCCTCCTTGCAGCATGAAGTATTTCTCAGGAATTCTGGTATTACGTGGCCCTGTTGGAAGAGCAGAGGGACCCAGTTTCCTCCTTCAGTGCTTGTGTACAGGGCCAGGATAAATCACTTGCTGATACCCACCTCTGTAAGAGCTGCCAAGTCTAAGAGGGAAAAAGCAGCCTGCACAAAGTACTATTTAAACATACAGAAATGTGTTGCAACTATTAAAAGCCAAATAACAGTTCTGAACAACAACAAATTTATGTATATTTGGTACAAGCATATTTTTGGGATTGATTATAATAATTTACATTTATCTTGAATTTCCTCTTGATGAATGAAGCCTTTCTGTTCTACTTACTGACAAAGCCAGAGGAATGCAACAGGCACTTTCATTATTACATTTCCAACCTTTTATCAATCACATTGGGAGCAAAGACAGTTGAACCAACCATGTCACAGTGAGGACTATTAGTACACTACAGCTGGGAGATTAAACAGCCTTAACAAGACCTCCACATAATAAATCACCCCGTTTGAACAATACAGTTCAGCAACTTTGGTACAGAGGAATCACAACATGCTCCCTTACAGCTGCCAAATGTGGAACATGAGGGCATGGAAGCACTACAGGAACCCCGCAGTACATGGAAAGTGTGATCCTAGTGAAACACATCCGGGAGGGTCTTCCATGCCCATTGCATTTAAGAGAACACACATAATCATAGTCAACGCTACTTTTCAAACACAGAAAACAGAAATCTTCAGGGGAAAAATCCATATAAATGACTCTGTTAAGATACACACCCAGAGTTAAAAAGAGGGAGAAGAAACACATGCCATTGAAATGTCACACAGGCACATGCACCAGAGATCAAAAGTTAAAACACACACCCAGTTGCACTTGTTAACCAGTTACCTGCTCATCCAAAACACATTTAACAAGTTTTAGCAAGATTAGATTTGAAAACTTGCATCTCTCTCTTTTTTATGCATGTATGTGTATGGATACCTAACACAATACAGGTACTGTACTGTGCCTGTGCCAATAATTTCTGTGCCGTTCTTCCATGGAAGAGTCCCTTCCTCTGGCCAACCTGCTGTGCTTTCATTGTACACCACGGAATTACCCAGTGTGCGTCATCCAGAACATGGTGCCAATGTTCTACCGCCAAAGATCAACCTTGCTTTCCTCAAGTCTGTTCACACGTCTGTCCCATGGAGAATTAAGCATCCCAAATTAATTTAAAGCATAACTTGCAGAGAATAAATATTTTCTCTTCAGACTTCTGCTTCCTTTCATATTTGAGTTCAGTGCAAGTCTTCAAAAGCTCACTGGCTAAAAACCTCTGCCAGCCAATCTAGCAGGGCTTTGTGTGTAAGAGATCACCGCAAAAGTCAAACCAGACGTGGCCAGAGCAGCCCCAGTTACCTGCAGAGCTGCCCGAGAGCTGCAGGGCTCGCCAGAGAAAAGCAGAACAACCGCGGGTCCCAGGGCTGTGCCGCAGCAGAGAGAAGGCAGTTTAGGAGCATAATTCACACATGGCTTTTGTGCAGACTTCGACAATCCAAACTACCAGGGTTTAGTAATGCTACGAAGAGCGGAACTCAGGCAGTGTTAAGCTGTGCCAGTGAAACAATCCCCAGCTACTCACGGGCCTGGAGGAGCGCTGGATCTTTGGGGGCGGCGGGCGCGGCGGGCGGACTCTGTGCTGCTGCAGCAAAGTGGAGACTGAATTAAAGTCACCTGCATGGAAACACCTCTGATGTCCTGGCAAAAGCAGCATCAGCATGTGACAGCACGTGATTTACCTTCATACTCACCTCACAAAATGCTGTTTTTCTTATTTTATTTTTCCAAGCCAGTGACAAATCTCATGACCTATGATATGCCCTGGCAGCGCAGGTACCCTTGTCTGCCTGGGATGAACACAGCTCCTGGCACACCAAAGGCAGCAGGGGCAGCACTCCACACCAGATAGCCAAAATTCACTGACCCAACAAAGATGTTCAAGTTGGGTTCTTGGACCTTGAGGTCCAAGTGTTCTAGATGACATTTCTGCAAATGGATACACAAAAACACTTTCACTAAAATCTAGAGTGAGTTTAGTGCTTGTGAAAACTTATGGGGAAGGCCTCAAACCAGACATTTAACAGCATGGAAAAAACCCTGAATCAGTTAAAATTTTCATGCACTTAAAGGTGAGCTCATGTTCAGATCCTGTCCTGGATTTCACTCCTAACTGACCAACAATTACAAGGCAGTCCTTAAAGCATCACAATGGCCTCGAACTCAAAACTACTTGAGCAAGTATCATTTTAGTTCTACATAAGTGAAAATGAACATACTTCAAATACTCTATATACTTATATTACAATAAACTAGTCCTTTGTTGGAGCCAATACTTTCATATCCTTTTCCTGTCACTAGATTATTTTTTTCCGCTGAGATTTAGATATCACATATGATTAAACGTACATCTCATCAAAAAATAATTCTATGTGCTTCCACAATAAAGACCTAGAAATGCTGCTTTGGGAAAAGATTAAATGTGTAGAAACTTTTTTGTCTCTTGGACTTCTAAACAGGTGTTGTGTTAACTCTCAGAACTGTGGCCTCAGTGCTTGTAACAACACAAGCAAATTCAACACTGGGATTCAAATTTCCGTTACCCACTGCAGTGCTACCAGCAATGGAGCTCATTGTGAGGTTTGTACCACACAATATCCTGCACTGCTGAGCCCCAGGAAAAGCCAAGAGCAGGGTGAGACAGAACTCCTCACTGCGGCAGCGCTCTCTCCATGAGCAGGGACAAGCACGGCTTAAGGCAGGGCAGTGAAGGACAGGCAGGCCCAGGGCGGAGGGGAGGGACCCGCAGGGAACGGGGCCTTTACCAGAGCTGCACTTTCCATGTTGGTGCTCCTGTCTGTCACCACAGCGGGACAAGCAAGTACGTTCAAACCCTGCGCAGACCGTGTTTACCAGAACAGCCACTGATTTGAAGTTAATTTGTTAATGCAGCAAAACACATTGTTTCTAAAAGGTCAGCAGGTGAAGCTGTGTTGGAATATCAACTTAATTACCTGGGCTGTAGGGATGAATGGGCACGAACCAGCACAGGCTACGGTGCTAAAAGCTGCTAAATTGCTATTCTAGGTACAGTCCTAAATGTATGTACTACAGCTTTTTCTGTGAAGGGGAGAAATGTCTAAATTAGCACTTTCTCACCAATAGCTGTTTACCAGCATACCTTTTTCCTCTGGATATTTGCTTAATTGTCTTGTTCTAAATACTTCGGAAGTAACAAGACAGAAAATCTGCAGAAAGCCAATTTTATGACTGCAGACTTGGCTCTGCTTTACTAATTATCAGACAAGTGACTTTAAGCTATGAGATGCTGGAGCAAGAAAAATCTTACATGCAGTTTTACACTATCAAAATACTATTTAAAAACTATAGATCCCACATCTCATAAAGTAGCTATCATATACCCAAAGAACTTTCACAATACAGCTATTCAGGGTTTTATACGAGAGAAAACATTACAACAGGATCATTTTTGGTCTGTGAGGTAACAGCTCATGAGCAGAATATTATCTCAAACTAATTGTGGATGTCTTCTGAGATTCTTTTTAAGTGGTGTTCAAAACAGAGCCTTGTGAGTAGATTAGAGGTCCTAGCTCCAGCACAGCAACAAGTGCAACCAGAAGGAAACGCGTAAAGGAAACACAACCAATTGAAAACTGGTTTTTCAGGAAGTGGAGAAAGCAGTGTTTCTCTTTCTCAGTTAGTAGTGAGGGTGTTTCCAATAATTCCCAAAGCAAAGCTTTTCTACACAAATATCTTATTTCCATCAGAACCTGAGGACTGGTTTGAAAACTGCTACTATACTTTAAAGCCAGTAAGCCAGGGGAGAGAGGTGCCCTGTGCTGAATGAACCCAGGCTCACACACCACGCTGCAAGAGACCTGAAGTGCTGACTTTGGGAGAACATGCTGGACCTAACTGAACACTCAATTAAAAAAAAAGGGAGAAAATAACAACACTGAAAAATGTCTGGTACCTAAAATATTCAGTAGAGAAAGCAGATGGAATCTACGAGGCAGCTGTTTTATTATCCATCCAGATCCCTGCACAGCACACTCTGCTTTTTACATGCTCCCATATGTACAGCTCACAAACTGGGATGACAGGAACAGTGTATGCTTTACAGCATATATTTTTAATTTACACTCTGAAATACTTCAACAGAAATCTGCTGGGTCCTGTGATAAAAATAATCTCCATGTTTTAAGGGATGCCTCATTCTTCAAGCCACATTTTTAGATTGGGAAGGTAGAACAAGTCTGGCAAAAATGCAGCAATGCCTAAAGCCAAAATCCCAAAACCACAGGAACACCACTGCGGATTATTATTGTTGATAACTGATGCTATTCTAAAAACACATGCCTTAAATAATAAACTCCTGGGCTGTAGAACTGAACGGTATCTTATTTCTTTTGTCTGCAATTACAGAAAAAAAGGGAAGAATTTTGAGAATGACACAGATATATTTTTCTATGTGTGTTCAAGAGCCTTAAAGAGGCCATGTCCAAAGCAGCATGTGTTGTTCTACGATGCAGATGGGAGGAATATGATGGTATCTGTGGTTAAAGACCTGTCAAGACTTCTGATCACCCCCCAGCTCCAGTGACAGGGAAGTCCCTGTCCTAAACAAAGCAGCGCCAAAACCCACAGAAGGTGGAATCAGTAAAATCTGAGATTGTGACCACTTAGCTCTCCTCTCTCACTTTCTGTCTGCTGAGCAGCTGAACATCAACCCTGACCTCCTCCCATCTCCATGCACACTCAGTTCTTCCAAAAAAATGTAAACTACCCCTTAACCATTAAACTGATATTATCTGACACTGCAGTTTGAGGACTCCTGACATTTTCCAAAGGAGATGCCTGTCAACAGCCTCTTATTTCCCTGGCACAGAGCCAGGTGCTGCAGACCAGGCTGAAAGCCTCTGCACACTGAGCTATGCAGCAGGTACCTCCTCCCACAGGAAAGAGGTGCGTAGAGAACACAAAACATTGAATTTGATATAGAGTGGTTCTGGTTCAAAGAAGCCTCACACGTGTGTTTCCATTTTGTTCCCGTGTAGTGAGGCCCTGGCCAAGGAAGGCTCCTGCTGCAGACAGTAACTACAGCAGGCAGAAGCAGCCCGGGGTTCTGCTGCTCCCTTTCCACCTGCTCTGGTCCTGCAGAGCTTTGCCATCCCTGCTCCTCGCTGGGCCTTCCTTGGCAATTTGCTCCAGCACCCACCACTGTTGGAGAAAGGGATTCATTCGTCATGATTCACTATTCTAAATACAAACCCCCCCCGCCAAGGCTTTTGTTCTGAGAAGGTGGCAGAGAGAAAAACCACAGAAATTTCTACTCAGAGAATGGACTTTGAGCCCATTCTTTTGAGACACTCACTGTGACGCAGAAAACCGCAGCCCCTTTTACCTGCTCTCCTTGTCCCCTTGGGCAAAAACTGGTGACTTTGTATAATTTCTTGTTATTTCTTTGATATTTTGATACCACTTTGCACTTCACTTTTTGCACCAGACTTCTTTCTGGGCCCTGCAGTAACAGCAGAATCCTGCGCTGACAATATCCATGCCTCAATCCTAGACAGGTAACTCCGTGAACACACAGGGATGTTCCTGGCACTAAGCCAGGAAGGAACACAACCTATGGACTCTCCATTGCACAACGGGCCTTACCCCGATGCAGCACAACCTTCACTTGTCCAGGAGAATAAAACCCCACCCCTCTGTGATGCTGCTGCATAATGACGGGACCAGGAAGGAAACCTTCCATAACTCATCGAAGCAGGCCCTGTCTGCATTACAGCAAAGCAGCAAGGAGGGCTTTTGTACAACTATTCACAGAGGTAAAACAGGGAAGGGGTGAAAGAGAATCGCACTGAGATGATGTTCATATTTCCAGAGGACTTCTACCAAAATGAGGCTCATTTTACTGTGGTTTGTTTTCATTCTGTCTGTTTCTCAGCATACATAGATGGAGAGACATGTTGCAAAATCCCAGACCCCAGGAATATATTTATCCCCATGTGTTAAAGCCTATCCATCTACTTCCTCAGCAATGTTTAAAATCACAGCTAATAGGTTAACAACTGTTTTTCTTCTGCTTCAGATGAAGAATATCAGAAAGCTGGGGGAATATTCGGCTTCCCAATTTGTACTGACTGCTCACTGCTACCTGCAATGTCTGTTTGACAGGACTGACATTTTGTACCGCTGTGAGATGGGAGAACGTGTGACATTTTTATTCATGGTGGCGTACGCCCTTGTAATGATCAGCCCTGGTCGATGTGCTTACTGCAGCAGCCCCGAGCCCTCGGAGAACAAACACGAGCCCGAGGTGCCAGCAGTTTGGCTGCCTTATTAAACACCACCAGGATTCTAACGAAGAGCAACTGCTGGAAAATCTCACTGTCAAATCCTCAAGGACATTGTCAACATGGAACTAACTACATATATTTTTCATTTAAAATACTAGAAAATCCAGCAGTGCAATACTAAATTTAAAGAAAAAAGCCACACTGGTTTGTGCATGTTTTCTTTTTTAACTGGTCATTTTTCCAGCTTTACGTTGGCTTTCTGTGGTCCTGATACTGGAATTCCAATCAAAGAGATCATGTAACCCACATGATTTAAAACGTTGGAAAATGGACATATCCCTTATTATCTCTTAACAGCTATTCCTCTCTAGCAAGTGGAATACTTTCACAGGAAAAAACAAAAAAAGAAAAAGAAAAAAGAGATGGTCTCTCATTTATGGAGTTCTATAAACAGCAATGACTCTCTGCTTCATCATTCACTGAGCCAGGCTGCATAATTGGGTGGACACTCTCCCCCACGCACCCACAGAAGGACATGGACCCTCTATCTGCAGCTTGGTCTCAGAGCTGTTTTACTTGGTACTCATCAGCCCAGCTCTGAAGGGCACATCCAAAAATGCCTGGCCAAACAAACAGTCACAGTGGGGTCAACACTTGGAAGAATCATATGTTACACAAACTCTTTGCCTTTAATCTCCTGGTTTAATCCAGTGGCCCAGAGGTCAATTCAGACAGTTCTGGCCTAACTGCACATATCAACTTCATAAGTAATACATAAGAAGCTTCTGGATGCTGATCTACATTGAGAGAGAAGCAAGTCATCCATAAGACACTGCAAGCTCTCCTCAAGTTGTCAATCTAGGTGATTTGGTTAGCCTTGCATGTACTGATGTATTTATTTTCTATGCATGCATTATTTATAAAGCACAACTCTCCTTGCACATGCCAGCAGTGATGGACCAAGATCCTCTCTACGAGATATTTATGGGTTCCTCAGCAGAACAGGACTAACAAGGAGACTGCAGACACGTTACAGCTGCTGTCGCTTGTCACAAGCCCTGGGAGGTCGGCTCTGCCAGCACTCCCTTCACACATCCAGGTATTGCAGCACCTGACACCATGTACCCAGGGCAGGACAGTGATTCCCAACATCCCTGTGTAAGGAGAGCTTGAAATACTGAGACAGTTGGAAAACACTAAAAGCTGTAGTCTGGAATGTGCTTTCTCATGGCTGAGCACATCTGCTGGATGCACACTGGGGCCACAGTGTCCCTGTGCATGGCACTGGGCCCACAGGGACTCCACTGCTGCAGGCTGGAGAGAACTCAGCTCCCTGGGGAGCGGCTACAGGAGGGGCAGAGACCCCAGGTACGCTCTGCAGGCGCTGCTCACACTTGGCTCCGATTGGCACACGGGGCCAGTGCAGGCCTTCCCTATCTCCCACCCCATGGATTGCCATCTCTGCAAATCCTGCACACCACTAAGCAGAATTTCAATCCAATGCATCATCTTGTCCACTGACATCGGTTTTACTCCTCTGACTAAGAACACTGTCCCCCGAGAACCTGATGGGACATTTGAGAGATCTCAAGCAGACATCCTGTCTCTTTCTCGCAAGGTGACTTTTAACATGAATTCCTTCCTGAAAGGAACAGGCAAAGAAAGGAGTGAGAAAAAATGGGGGTAGAAGATATGGTGTCTGAAGACAATATAATTTTAAAGACCTTATACTTTTGCTAAATCCATAAAGAATCAAATGGAGAGAGGGAGGAAACCCCATGTGGTTCCAGAGAAAGGAAATGGGAACCCACATTGCTCATCCGTGGGGAAGAGTGGAAGGGAGGCTCATTTTCTTAATGAAGGTCCTGCTATTGTCCGAGCAGCTCAGAGTGGCCAGAAGAGGAGCTGGCTCTGCACCCAGAGCATACAGTTGCATGAATATTAGCAGATGAACTTGTTTTCCCCTTTCCCCTTTGGTTTCTACCTCAGTGCCACACAATGCCTGCTGTGATGCAGGGGAATCTGCTATTGTTCCGATGCACCTGGGTGTGAAGGGAGTCACAGGGTCTGGCAAAGGAGCCTTCCTCCCTTCCCTACTTCATCCCTTTTACCCTGGAGATAATCCCTCCTCTGCTGCCTCTGGCCTCAGCGATCCAGCTCTGCATTCCTGGAATGTAGCTGGCTGGTGTTCCCCCATCTTCCCCCTGACCTCTTAATGCCATTTAATCTCCTGGAAGAAGAGCACTGCCCTACAAAGCAGAGCTGTTTGTTCTGTGTGTCCAAGTGCAGATTGTGAATAGGAAAAATGAACATGTTCATTTATAGCAAAAAGGCCCAAAACAGCAAATTAGATGGCAATTTCCATGCTGTGGCCTGCAAAAGTTTACCAGCAGTCAGAACGAGCTGCAGAGAGAACCAGAGAAACCTTTCCACAGTCAGACAAGCTGCTTCAGTACATTAGTGCATTTTCCATTTGTTTCATAGGTATTTACATTAGTCCCCAGAGCACTGATTCTCTGTAGTTCACATCAAGAGTGGAACATGATCGAACCCCTCCACTAAAGATACACTTGGAAGAGTCTTTTGTATTTTCTTAAGCTTTACACCTTTCGGTACAAAAATGGAATGAAATATCCTATTTGCTGGTAAATACAAACAAGCCATTGAAAACATAAACCCAGCTAAGCTGACAAAAGACATTCTAATTACAACAGACACAATTAGAGAGCTGTACAGAACTACCAGGATCACTGGCTTCTAATGAAATGATTCCCTTTCCCAACAAATGATGTTTCTGGCAGCTTATCATCTGCTGGTTTAATTTTACTAAATCGGTGGTGTTACTGACTGTGGGAACGCTCCTAAGTGTAGGTTTGTTTTTAAAGGCCTTGGGCTCATCCTGCATGCCCACACCATCCCTCCCAGACTGGTACCAATCCTGCATGAACTCTGTGGGTCCTGCCAAAGCAGCCCCAACAGCTGCTTGCTTGGACAAGGAACCTGCCCAGAACAGCCACCATGACATTGTGTATTGTTTATTCTCCAACCAGCTCAAAGATAACACAGACAGGTGCGTTCTACCTAAAACGTACAAGTGCAGGCATGGAAAGAAGAGCTCCAAAGCCCCGAGCCACACATCATCTGCACTGCTGTGCCACTGCCCTGCCCTCGGGGGTTACTGGGCTCCCAGGGCCTGCCCTGCCTGCTACACTGGGAAGGGTCCCGAGGACAGCTCTGGCTCATAGTGGAATATGCACCAGCTGTCCCGATGCTTTAAGGTCAGATTTGGTCAGGTTTTAAGACAAAACCCAGAAGAAAGCAAGTAATAGGACATTAATAGAATGATTAAGGTTGAAAAGGACTGGTAAAATCAAGTCCAACCACCAGTCCAGCACCACAAAAGATGTTCTCTGTAGCACTGGATTTTCCATAATAATTAACCTTACTCTTCCCAAAATACCAACCACTACTCAGTACTACAAACCTCTCATTTGAATCTTGGCCTTGGCTTGAAAATTGTTCCCTCTTCCCCCCACTCATTAAACCCTGAGCCGCCTGTACTGCTCCTGTTACTTGTTGAGTGCAGCTGCGTTGTCCCAGAGCCCGTGGCGATAGCTCCCGTTTTTGGTGGATTCAGGGATCAATAGGAAAGGTACACCTGGGTAAAGCATGCAAAGTCCCACCCAGGAAAAGCAGCGGTCCCACCCTCCCACGGTGGTGTCTTACTAAGAACCCTCAGTTTAGACCTTTACTGCATTGCCCCAGGCTATTCAGCTAAAACCCTTCCTTTCACCATGAAGGAAGGCTTTCCCACAATGTCTCAGTATTACAGAAAGCATCATTAAAACAATTCCATAATAAACAAGGCTCTCCAATGACGCCCAATTACCACTCACCAAGATGAGCTGGGACATACAGAATCTCCCCCAGTCAGATAATTACTGCCAAATTTTGGTGAACCATCAGCTGAGGGGCTCTGCTTTCACAGGCATTTCAAGATATTTTACCGATATTTCTGTAGCCTAACAACTGCAGATACACAATTGTGTTTGGAAAGCTAGCAGCTCCCTCACTCTAGGGTGAGAGATAATGAGTTAAAATTAAAGGTTGCTGCTGGCTCGCTAGCCCATCCCCCTTTAGCTAATCTGTCATGTAATGAAGAGAAGCACCCAGCACAGGACAGCTCGCTGCCGGCTCACTTACAGCGAGCTGATTAAGAATGTTCAACCAACAGCAGACTGCAGACCTTTCTGACGAAAATAAATAGACTGTATGCAAATGTGTTTGTCACTTTGACAGCACGTCTCAATTAGAGCCCGCGCGGCGGCTGCCGGGTCCCGCTGCAGCGCTGGGCCGGGCTCCCTGCATCGCCGAGCGCCCCGAGCGCGGGCCCTGACCCCAGCCGCGCCTGCATCGCAAACCTCGCCGCTGCACCGCACAATGCTGCGCTCCGAGAGAGCCCTGACAAGGAGAAAAAAGTCTCTTTTATCCTCTTCAGTTTAGGAGAGCTGTGAATGCACAAACAGCCCTGATTTCAGAGTTCTTGTGCCTTTTTAATTGTTCCCACCTTCTGTATTCTAGACAGAGTTAAAAGTGACACTAAAATCTCTGCCTTTAATCACGAGTTAGAAGCCATCTCCCATTTAAACAGTAAATGTTGCTGCTTTTTTCCTCCCCAAAGCCTTAATCTATATTTCATAAACCTGAACATCTTTCCTTTTGAATGAAAGTACGATTTCATTTTTGTTTTGGCACTGGGCTATCAGGGAAAGCAGACCTGTGCCAGGACAAAGGCTGTGAGTGAGAGAGCCCTACAACTGCTAAGTCAGATCAGTTTTTGGAAACCAACATTTGCAAAGTAATGAGAGCAACAAGCATTTAGCCAGAGAGCCTCTCCCCACAGCCAGGGGTCAGGAAAGCTGATGTGTGTTTCTTCTGCCACAGAGAAAAGTGACCATTCAAATATTTGAAAGTGACTGTTAAAAAAATCTCATGAATTTGAATTTACACATACCACTCAAATATATATTTCATTAATCTACCACGAGGTTTGAACCATCCATCGTTCACAAAAATCTAAAGGAAAAACTAAAAATAAATTGTAATATTGTCTGATTTCTGACTGCTTTAAATGAAATGTAACATGTCCCTGCTGGAGCTAGGTGGCCGCATGCCTCCAGTAGCCCCAGCTCCTCTGAACTGTACTGGCACAGAAAGTAAGGGAAAAATAAATCTCTACTGCAAATATCTAATTGGAAGAATCTGATTTTTAAAACGTCTCCAAGAACTTACATTTTGCACCGGGGTTGAAAGTTCTGAAAGAAATCAATCTAATTCTAAAATGATCCAGACAAGACTGCTCTGAGCACTGCTCGGACCTCAGGCAGCCCCATCTAACACCTGGACAGCCAGTGCAGCCACACCAACTGGTTTCTATTCAGAGACACTTCTCTAAAACTCTGGTTTGCTTCACATTGTATAATGTTTTAAAATTGCTTTAAAATTACACTTTGCTTCCTCAGAAGAAATCAGATATTCCCTCATGTTTTCTGGTCAGAACAGTGTAAAGAATAAATACAGCGAAAGAAAAAAGAACTGTGAACACAAATCATGTTATTTTTTGAGTCAGGCTATGCTTAATAGGGGAACACTGGCAAACTGATAATAAAGATAGGATTTTTTTCATGAAAATTATAGCAACTACAACATTTTCTAAATAGCTAGCTGTTAAAACCCCCAAAACTCTCTGTTTTGCAGACAAATCAAAAGAAACATTACACGAGTAACTAATGGGAACAGCTCAGCTGTCAATACTGAATACAGAGTACACTAACAAGCTATTAATTGATTTTTCCATCTTAGTTCATTGCATTTAATTTTCAGAGAATGTTCAAATGCTTTAATAGTTGGATGTCCCATATTGACACTAATGATCTGGCTAGATAACAGAGGACGTTTTAAATTCTATACCCTCAGTCCTGGGGGCTGTTGCACCTTGAATGCTAAAACAGCCGCAAAATAGTTCACGAAATTGCTACGATAATTATGCTTCACCCCCCCATTCACTTACGGGTTATTTTCCTCAAAATTATCGTATGAACAAAAGAAATCAGTAAACTCCAGAAAAATCAGGTTTTGGAATCCCCTTTAAACAGATACAACAGAAATAAAATTAAAATAGAATAATTCAGTGACTAAAAACAATGAAATGTTTGGCATATTCATTATCGTGACTTTTCTCTGAACTATTTTTGCTGAGTGACGTGATTGAGAAAAACCTTATACTAAGACCTACCTGACCAAAATGTACTGTGATTGGTCTTCTCTCCTCTCTTATTTTAGGGTCCTTCTTCTCAACCAGTGGCGATGGTGCTGTCCTCGGCAGAGGCTCCTCCGGCGCTGCTGAGCACCCGTTCTCAGCAATGTCCTGTGTGGCAGGAAAAGGTGAATAGCATGGCCAGGAACACTCCTGAGTGAGGGTAAGGGGCACAAAAGAGACACTAGAGGATAATGCTGACTAACAATTTGGATGTTAGGAGAAAAAACCACCAAAGTACAGAAAAGAAAACATCATTACAATAGAACATTTTATCCATCAGAGCTTGTACACAACCCCTCTCTCCTCCCAGTACCAGTGGTGCAAACAGGACACTCAATCAAATGTCTGACTTAAACACACAAAAGCCAGGAAGTGCATGTGGAGAAAAAAAAAAAAAACAGCTTAGATTTTCTGTTTTAGAAATGAATTCAACAGAAGCCCAGGGACAGGGCATTCTGCTTATTGTAAACCTAAATGAACACAGTAATTCCATTTATGTACTGCACAGAATTATCCATAGCAGAACAATTACTGGTGGAAATGGCAAGGAGAGATGGAACTCAGAGTTTAGTTAGCTTTGCATTTCATCTTGGAACCTGTGTGCACCGAATATGCCTCCAGGAGAGGGTCCAACACCAAGGGCTGCTTGGCAGAACACTTTTTATTTGCTTTGACATCAGTTCTCATCTCCAGAAGTGAAGTGACCCACCAGCTCAGGTTAGAGGACTTGGCAAGTGCAGGCACAGGGTGTGTAACAGGTTTTGAAAAAGACAAAGGCCTGCAGACACCAGGAATCAGAGAAGAAGCAAAGAGTTTGAAAGTGAGTTGAGAAAGAGTCTGTAACGCAGTGGGCCCCAAACCTTACATCTCTGCAACAATGCCAAGGAAATAATGCTGGGTAAATATGGAGAGAAGGCTGCACATGCTGGAACTCTGCAAGGCTGACCTGAGGGTGGCTGCTGCCACCGGCAGGGCTTTGATTCCCTGACCTCTGACACGGCCCTGCGAGCCCCCGGCTCACTCAGGTACAATAATGAGCCGTGTAAGCTGATGGCCAATTAGAAATGGTTCCTTTGGACACACACTGACCTAATGTGTTTAGGTCAAATGAAACAAAAAGCTGGATGGACTTTCTAAGGGGCTTTGTCTGCTCCACAGAGAAGCTGAGACCCCTCTTTAGATCCAGCTGGTAGAGCAGTGGTTCCCCAATATGGGCACAAGGATCGTGGGGAATTAACAACCTGTTAAGGTCAAACTAGAGAGAAGAACTTTTTCTCCCCCCCCCGCCCTCCAGCTGCACAATGCCACCTTGTCTTGAAAAAGTACAACAAAGTCCATCGAATTAGTAACAAAGAGCCCCAAAACAACGCAGTGACAAGAAACCTGAGTGTCTGTCAAACTCCTCCTGCAGCTCCAAACAGCACCGAGCCACCAAGGGATGTGCTCAGTTTGGGACTCACAGCCTGCGGCAGCAGCATTTGCTGTGATGCCACTAACCACAAACTCTATTTACATATTTTGGGGGGGAGCCATATTAAAGGTGCCTTGAGCTGCCAGAGGTCCAGCACAGCCAGGGCCACCGGACCTGCAGTGAGCAGGGGCTGCTCCCAGCCCTGCAGGGCCCCACCTGGAGCGCGGCTCCCAGCACACAGCTGGGAATCGACGGAAAGCAAAGCACCTTCCCAAGCAAATTCCCCCCAAAATGGAAAAGGGACACAAAAGTTTGGGCATGATGGGAATGGGAGGAGATGAATTATGGAGAGATTAAGCCATTAAGCAAAATCCCCTCAGATGGGTAACGATCACTACAAATCCTTGAGCTTTTATTGCTATAGATTGGCTCTACTTCTCTGATGATATAATTGCATATCCTAAAGCCTACTTCCACTGTGTTCGATGCACACACTTCCAAAGAAACCACAATGTATTTTTAAAAAAAGCTTAATAAGATATGAGAATTAAATAATTTGATTCCTCTCTATTTTTTCAACATCCCCAGAAGTTTGTTTTCTACCTTCAATGAAAACACATTTGAGTTAAAAAACACTGAAACCTGATCTTAAATTTTCTAATGGACTGCAAACACTGGCTCGAGAGGAGCAAAACACATTCTGAATGAATATTGTGCAGGTTGCGCTATAAAGCTCTAAATGAGTTGTTTCTAGAATACCAGGCATAACTAGAGCCACACAGGGCTCTAATAACTAAAATAATGTTGAATACATGAATGCCAAGTGCCCAACCATTTATATAAATTGTCTTAGCCAGAGCTTTCAGTAAGTTCCATTCTCCTGACTGAAAGTTGAGGATGGTACCATTCATATTCCTCCTTCTTCCTAATTCTATGCAGTTAAGCTTCAAATGAGCCACTAACAGAGGGACTTGACCACCACGGTCCATTTGTGAGATGGAAAAAGGCAGCTTTGCAACAAAAAAAAAAAAAAAAAAAAAAAAAAGAAAAAAAATGGGGGGAAAAGAAAAAGAAAAAAAAGAAAAAAGAACTGTATCAGATATAAAATAAAGCTACCAGACTGTATCTATTAACAATTATTTGCTCTCACTCATAAGAATCCTCTGAAACCTATTTCTGTTGCTTTGAAATACTGCACCACAAATGAACAAGGGATGGAAATGGAGCCCCATTCAATCTCCACTATCATATTAAAGAAGGACCTTACACACACCACAGTGACCTCTCAACAGGTCAATCCTGCATTTCTCATTTGCAATTCAAACCCAAGACTGGAGCAGACCAAGGGCAAAATGGGCTCTTGATTATATTTAAGAGGTCACCATTGCTATGCAGAGTTGGAGGAAGCAGACCTCCAGCTTTATTGCATTTTTAAATTCTGTCTTGTACAGAAGCTGCTCAGATTTGGCAGTGAAAACTGGAAAAGGGATGTTTATATTTGACTTTTCCTTACAGGGGCCTGCATACTTTCTGTATTAATAATGGAAAACAGTATGTTAAAATGCAGTGGATAGTAAGTTCAGCTTAAAAATAACCTTAGGTTACTCGTAGGAGATGAAAGACTAGCATCCCAAATTTGGCAAAAGATAAGTATTTAATGATACCAGAATGTCAGACAGTTAACACTCACATGGGCTAGTGAGAAAACACAGGATAAATACAATGCTCTTACATGAAAATTGAGGAGGATGCATTCATAGACCTGTGCATAGCAGAGCTATAATGGAGCAGCACAGACATCTAGACTAAAAGTGAGGGTTACCAAAACAATGTTTGCTATTTTTATCACTTTTAACAAAGCAATCCCTAATTTTAGAGTTACCTTCCTATCTGCACTCACATGGAGAAGAGGATGGGATAGAAAAGGATAGAATAATGAAGGAAGGAGAGGTAGAGCAGTGTGTGTCAACTACTCAGAGCAATCTTTTAAGCTCCTGTGAAAGCCTATGTTGAACAATCATGTTTAAGCATCTCACTTACAGAAACACCACATAATAAGGAAGGTGAAACAAAATTGGGCCATTTTTTGTAAATGTTATGTGTGTTTTTTAAAGAGAAGCTTGCTGCTTGACAGACCAGGAGGACAACATAATAATAAAACAAAGCAATGACGGAAGAGGCTTTTCTCAGCCTCGTATACAAATGTCACACAACAGCACACAATTCTATTATCATTTAAAATGCAAGAAAAAATCTGGTTATGTTACACAGCTCCAACTGCTTTAGAAACACACACGAGAAGGCCGAATATTTTATTATTTATGAAGGTTATGTCCAGAAATGAAAAACATGGAATGACATAAAGAAATCCAGGTACAAGAAAACTGCTTCATGTTTCTATTCTTTTCAAATTATACCAGTAGTGGTCATGTATAATGTAGTGTAATAAAATAAAACCGCATAAAAGCATCTGAAGCAACTTCATCTTCCCTGAGAACCTGCAGCCATGTGCTGGGGTACAGGGAGGGAACAGAGAGAGAGCAGCAGAGAGAGGGAACAGCAGCTGGACTGTACACAGCCTTTGGAGGAACAGTCTGGTGACAGGCTCAGGCGCATTTCTGTCTGCCCACAGACACTTTCGAGCCCTAACTTAAGAGGATGATCTAGAAATCTACAGAAGAAATCTAGAGAGAGCACAGACTAAAAAAAACCAACCCAAACTCCTATGCAACAAATTGAATACATATTTCTGAATAAGAACTTCAGTCATCTCTGCAGGTCAGCTGTGTTGCTTCCCCTGATGGTTCTGTGAATCAGAGCTCACAGAGCCAAGAGAATATCTGCAATAGTCCTAGGCAGAGTTCCCCATCCATTCAAGGTGTGTGCCAGTGTGACCACAGCTCTGGTTTAAAAGGAGCAACTGGGACTCGATAACACATCCTTCAAACACAATGGAGCAGGTGGGAATGGTGCTGTCTACAAACACACACAGAGCTGGAGAACAACAAACAGTCTGAGTATTTTTTCCTGCAATAATTCCAGTTGGTAATGGACACCAAATCTAATAAATTCCTTCCTGTCTGAGCTTCGCAGTAGACATTCAAGAAATGCAGAAATCCCCTTCCCAACAGCAGACAGACGTGGTGCTATTTTTCCTGACTGATTACTGCAAAAGTAGCAACAATTCTCCATTTGCAAGAAGTTCACTGCCAGAACTGTAGGGAAGAGCTCCCAGCCAACACACAGTCCCCTTGCACAGTGCCCCAGCACAAAGGTCAGGAGCAGAACCACTCTAAACAGAACACTCAATTTTCTGGCTTTTGTGGGTTTAAGTCAGAGCGTTAACGTATTTGAGGACAATTTATTTTTGTCTGTGAATATTTATAAGTGTGAAAAATCCAGGACAGCTGGTAATGCATTTTGAAGCGTGCTAACAACACTGTATCAAACAGCTTCCTATTGATCACATCATGCTTTCAGTGGCTAAGGATTCTAGACGTGGTGCTTATACATTTTGAATAAGAACTTCAAGTACCTTTTGCTTCAAGCGGTTTTTCACTTCTTTTATTCCCATTTTTGCATGATCTTTTGCCTGCATGAAAAATTAATTTAAGTTAAAATTCCCTTCTATTTCCAGCGGTGAATAAGTTTGTTTTCAGTTAATAAAAATGGCAACAAAAAATGTAACAGGATACTGAAAAGACATTAAAACAAACAGAAAGCTAAAAAGACCCCAAATAAACAAAAAACACCACCCCACCTTTGTTGTAAAAACTTTGTTTTCCCTGTTTTGAAGCCATAGACACCTTGCATCTTTTCTGCATTCTACAGCCTCAGCGTTCCCCTGTAAGTATTTATCTTTGCTATAAATTTCCATTCTTCCACACTGGCAGTGAGCCTGCAAACTCTCCTCGCAGTGCTCTGGATGCCAGTTCCATTCAGTAGAGCCAATCTCACCCTACTCCTCTCTCTCAGGATGAAGGAAGGCAGGAAAAACCCAAAGTTTGAAGCGTTATCTCAATGCTTTTGGTAGCATTATTTCCCAGAAGTGAGCATATAAGAAATCCTCACTTGTTTCTGTGCTGTTTGATCTGGCGGAGTGGAGCTGGCAGCCACACACGACAGCACAGCAACACACCAGCTGTTTGTTAACAGCACTGAAAACACTTCCATTTAGAGAATAACTCAGTAAGTTGGGTTCTAAATAAGCAGGTATAAGAAATCTCTAGGGAAAATTAACTGGCATTTAGAAAAGACGGAAACAATTTGGAAAATGAGAGGATTCCCTTCTTTCAACAAAGCTGCAAGCAGGGAAAGCTGAGGTAACAATGATTTCCAACAGAGCAATGATGAGATGGTAGAGCTGCTTAGCAGAGCACACGGGCACTATTTCCCAGAAAGAGTTCTGTGTAATAAATGGAATTTATCATCTGTACTTTCAAAAGAAATCACAAGTTCCCATTGTCCTGTGCATTTCAATTAAGTTGAAATTTCAAAATGACTTCTTCATTTAAATTTGAAATTTGAATGAACGCATATTTTGTGTAATTTTGTGAGTCCAATAAAAACGGATGCAAGTTTTCAGTCTCATTGGAAAGGTTAAAACAGAATTGTAATTAGACTCTTATCTCAGTAGTAAGCCAGTACTCAATACTCACAAACTTATAGACAGTCTTCATGGCAGGGTTAGCCTTGGTCTTTACTGTGTTTAAAATGGCTCCACTTCCTTTCTGTAATTACAGTAACAAGGGAAGAAATGTTATCAAAGCTCTTAAAGGCAAACAGCAACCTAAAAGCCACCCTTCTTAAAATAACAGCGTATTAACTATGCTTATTAGCAGAGCTCAGTATTAAAAGGGCAAATTTAAAGAAAAGACACAAGTAAAACCACACTGAATGTCGCTCTGGTTTTGCCTAACTCTCTTTAATAAAGCACTTGTCCAAGGGTAGATGTCGGTGTCTCCCAAGAGTCCTACAGGTCCTTTCACAAACCGTGTTCTGCGGCTCCACTCACCCTCAGGGCTGTCCTGTACATCCCACTAAAATCCTAAACAAGACACGAATATCCTGGCCAACACTCAATGTCTGAGGCAGAAACTCTGTCTCAGGAAAGCCTGTGTGTTCAATCTGAACAGAGGGCATCAGTTTTTGCTTTGCTCTTTTCCTTTCCCTCAGTCCTGTTTATCACACACGTGCTGCCCTTTTAAGATACAAGTAGTTCAAAAAGGGATAAACTGAGGGAAAATGAAATCTAACTCTGGTCACAAACATTAATTCTATAAAATCTGGATTTCATGTGATGAATATTATTGAAGTGATGAGCCAGTGGTACATCAGCAGCACTAATCTGTTCACCTGCTTGGTGTTTTCCACCCCTGCCACACCCCACAGACTATTGCTGGGCAGCACCTTACTGAGAAACTCAGAGAAAGGGCAAAATGCAAGGGATTAAACCTTAGCTACTGTATTTCCCACTTTCAGTGCAAAATTACATTTCCAGAGATCAAATTTGATTATATGCAATCAGATGTAAACAGCTTTAAGGATTACTATCTCTGTCACTACATGACAAACTTAAAAAAAAAGTATAAACTGTTGAATTTATTACAATATTTTTTTTAATATTCACTCTCAGGCATTCCCCTTTCTCATAATTTTAAAATTATTTGTCATCCTACACATTTGTTTATATTTATGTATATTTATTTACTTGTGTAACCATATGATGGAATTGCTTTAAATTACTGCTATAAAGTATGTATAATTCCAGCTGGTCCCAGCTGAACTCTGTGTGCTGGCAGGACAATTTCCAGCCCCAGAGAGCTGCCCAATGGGCCCACAACAGTTACAGGGTGTGCTGGCAGGATCTCGTGCACTTACCCTCACTGTGGACAGCCACTGGTGGTACAGTTTGTCGCTACCTACAGGGAATCAAACAAACAAACAAACATATTGTACACCTCTGCTGAACAGAAAACAAGCTCAAACCGCGAAGTGCTGGCGCTCAGTGGTTCTGGGAGCGTGGACAGAACAGGACAGCCAGTCTTTTCTTTTAGGAGAAACTCAACAACAGAACAGTGATGACAGATTTACACTTTCCTTTTTCCTCTGTGTTGTCTCAGACATTTGAGAACAGTGAATTCACTAAAAGAAATCTGTGGTGGTTCTGGGTAAAGCCAAGATTTTTCCTCCACTGCAAGACCTCTTCTAGTTGTACTTTATTCAAGTGGTAAAGCTGAGGTTTTGTAAGATTGAACACGCATTACTGAAACTACAATACATTATTCAAAATTCTTGACAGAAGAAAGAACAAAAATTTAAGACACTTCAGGCTACCAGGATCACTAAGCCTCAGTAATTTACCTAGCAGCAATGACTAATTACGTCATGATAACCCACAAATGGTAAGTCAACAAAAGGGTCTGAAATTACCTTGAAAGAAGGGATTTCTTACCCGCATATTCTCCCATATTTATCTCCTCTTCAAATACATCACTGAAGCCCTCACCAGAGTTCAAGAGATCCAGACGCCCATCAATGAACTGTTAAAAGACAGAAATACATCAGCCATCCCACTCTTCATCTTTTCAGAAAGGCTTTATCCTTCATTAGCTGGAGTAACCTCGATGTTTGTATTGGGTAGGGACTCAAAACAGAATGAAAATACTACCAAAACTGGCACAACGTTGACCACTGCCCAAAGGTGTGTGGCTTTGCTAAAAACAGCGTTCATGTTTTGCTGTATGTGCACGTTTTCAGCTGCCCTGAAGCAGTAATTCCATGTTTAACAGTAATATATATGCTTTGGGTCTAGGTATGTTCAGCTAAGAAAAACCCCTGAGCTCAGAGACCTTGTAGTGGGAAAATACAACCACCTCTTAAAACACAGAAAGCCTCAGCTCCTGAATCTGAGAAGGCACCAAGCAGGAATTGAGGTACTGAACAACAGGATCAAGGGATACAGAAACAGCCCTCCAAACCCCCCTGAACTGTTAGAGAATTTGCTTCTCCATGAGGGCAGTACCTGCTTGAAGAGCTGGAGCTGGATGGCGTTCTGCAGGAACTGCCTCATCACAGAGGAGCGGTGGGACACGAACGCTTCTTCGCAGAAAGTGATGGGCTCACCCTGGAGAGTTCAGAGCATGAAACACTCAAATAGCCCTGACTGAGTCCATTTGAATCCACTACCTCCATCTGACCTTCTTCCCTTCCAAAATAAACAGGTGAGTAATGCAGGTCTTAGTTAGCATTGAGTAAACTGTACTTTATTTGCAGGTTACAGCCACAGGATGGAAAAACAGGCCAGAAAACTGCAGACCATTAAAATAAACAGTGTGGCTTTACACACATTTTGCTGAAGTGGGTGAAGAATTTTCATCATCCAAAAAGCTGACTTTACTTACTGTCCCCAAAATATGATGCACAGTCATATGAATTCTGTATATTTTGCTTATGTGCCTCAGTAGACGCAGTACAAACAGGTCAGGAATGTCCACACTGCTCTCTCCACAGTTCTGAAAGACTCAGCTTGTATTGGAAGAGTGGAATTTCCCTTTTTCACAATCTTGTTGGCAAAAGACAGAAATTGTTTTGCATCTCTCCTTTTATCTGATTTTAATGAGTAATGCTGAAGTCTGTTGTGTATCTGCCATAAGGGCACTAATTTCCTCCACATTTCTACAAATACACAACATAGCAAGCAAATATATTTATTGAATTAAAAACAAGTAACAAAGAAGAACTAAATTATACTGATGTATAATTATTATGGATGCTCGTACTAAAATATATTTGGACTCTTCATCTGTTGAGTATTCAAAATTAACATTAGATAGTAAAAAATCTTAATGCACCCCTTTAAAAGGATGATATCATTCCTTTTCTGAAAGCTTTAAGTTAGCAATCTAATTTACCATGGCTGTGTAAAATCAAGACAACAGGGCCACTAAAATGACCGAGGACAAAGATCAATTGCAAGTGTCTGTCTAAGCACAGGATGGGTCTCCTTCGCAGACGGAAGAAGTCACTTTCTTAGGAGAGTTTCTGTCACCCCTTGCTTGAGCCAATGAATTTCCACAGATCTGGGGGAAAAAGCAAGTCTCTTATGTGATAATTACAGTTTCAGGGTAATTTATTTAAAAAAGACTAACCTGGTTCTGATTTACTCTGTTTACGGGGAAAACCAAAATCACTACATGCTTCCCAGGCAAGAAGAATCAGAGTGAAAAAAATACCCTTTTTTTTTCTCCACTGTGGCTTTGCTCTCATTGGAATAAAGAATTATAAGACACTTCATATCTCCAGGACACACATGACAATGTGTGCCAATCTCCAGGACACACATGACAAAGGTTCTGGCTCCAGAGCCAAGGTGTGCGCTGTCTGAAAGGTTTTACTGCATTTAAATGACTACAAGCTCCTCCATTTGATCAGTATGAAAAAGGCTTTACTATTAGCTTCAGATACTGGAACATAACAAGGGATCACTGAAAAATACTTTATCCATGTCAGAGAAATCTGAGTGTGAAAGGAGCTGGGAGGAATGGGTAAAGAAAAATGCAGATTAGCTCATGAGCACAGACATCCACCTGAGGAAGGTTTAGTTTTTGTTTAATCCTCACTTAAAAACCCTTCAAAGGAAATAAGCAGCCCCTCCAATCAGCTACAAGAACCCCAAATTTCTGCCCTGGCCAGAGAAGAGCTGGACACTGTGGCAAGAGCTGAGCCCCGGGAAGGGGAGGGGGCTGTGCCCTGCTGTACCTCCAGCAGCTCCTCCTGCGCCCCCATCAACGCACACGCTGTAGCTGGGGCACCATCAGCGCCAGCACACTTCCTTCCCAAAGTACTAATGATTGAGTTTGTTCATTAGGCTGATTAGACCTTTTGACTTCTTAAGAGACAATTGAGGCTCAACTGCTGCTGGATGACAGGAAAAACTTTAATCATCGAGGTCAAGCGTGAGCTTTGCAGCTCAGAATGCATTAGTCCCTTCCACCCTCACTGACCTCCTCGAGGTGCACACACTGTTCCACCCCCAGCCACAGCGGCAGGACAAAAAGACAAGCTGGACAATAAGACCATTTTCCTGACAGATCTGGTTAACTGTAAATTATAAAGCTAATCAGCACTGCTTTTACTGACAAATGACATTATACACAAAGGGACATGCTGCAGATATGTTGTGAAATGAATAGTCTTGTTTGCAGGTAAAAAAATTAAAGGAACTTCTGAAAAATGCAGCAAATCCTAACCTTGCTGGTTCCAACAATGAAAATTTAGGCCTTGATTCATCAACACCTTAAATATCCGTTAATCCCCTGTCCAACTGTAAATGCCTAACAGAGGCTAAAACATTGCACTGCAAAGGCTCTAAATATATGCACCATATGACTCGATGAGGAATCTGACTTGATCTGAAATGTTACAGATAATTCACATCTATTTCAAGACTGGATCACAAAATTATTTTTATTACAAAAATGTACACATTTAATCTGCAAACTTAATCTTATACTTTAAAGTTTCTTCTGTTAAGGTTTAAGATTCCCAGATGCACTGAAAAAATAGGTGTCTTTTCTTTCTGTCTTTGCAAATCTCCCTTTCTATGACTACTTTATATTCATCTGGCATAATGAAGTTCATCAGGGCAGTGCTGCATCTCATGACCCCTTAAAAAGCTGAGAAGTTTCAGCCCACATCTGATCTGCTGCCAGACCTATTTTTAAGGTGCAATTCTGTTACATTCTAGAATAATGTTTAGATCTACTTAAAGCAGCAAGTGGAAAACAAAAGGGGTCTAGGACTTATTTCAGACTGTTCTGGAGTTTCAGGAAACCTCATGTTTTATTTTAAGAAGCCATAATGCAAATTAAAAGATAAAGCCCAATTTTATTTAGTTACACTGTAAAAAATTTCACCACGATCCCTCATTTTAAGGAAATCACTTTTCCTCAGCTCACTGGTTTTGGCAGGAACTTTCAGAGTGAATATAATGGACCAAAATATGTGGGACAGAAGACAGCTCAGATGAGAGAAGGACATGGAGAAAGGGACACAAGCAAACACAAAGGATGCTTCTGGAAAGACACAGCAGCTCGGATAAGTCATGGAAATCTAACTACTCCCACTCCTGCAGGAGTGGGCATCTGGGTACCTGTGCTTTTAAGGCAGCACCTGAGTGCTGGAGGGAACAGCAAGGTAATAAAGACAGGGGTCACAGGCAGGGGTCAAATTAGGTCAACAGTGAGAGGGAAAAAGCCCCAACGAAAAGACACCCAAGCCCCAAAACTCTAAAAGATGCGCCACGGAAGGCAGCAGTGATGTGTGTGCGTAGCCACGGTCAGCACGTGGCACAGGTAATGAGTTCTGTGCCGCACCGTGCGTGCCTTCGGATGGTGTGGGTGCTGTGCACAGCCTCGCTAACAAACATACCAACCCCGGAACGAGATGCCCACGTGACAGTGGACAAGCTGCAAGTCCAGTGTTGCTGTGGCACACAGCAACCCCAAATACACAGCAAACCAAGGGCATGCAAGCCAGCCAGCCAGGTATCACTGGTTTATTACCACCTGGATGTTGCAAATAACCACATCCTGTACTGACATTGGTTGTGCTGCAAATGACAAAGTAAAGCCAGCAGGGATATTCTAGGACTCATCAGCCTTAATTCTATCCAGAATTATAATGAAAGCAAGATAGACACATATATATCCAGCTCGTCCTCCGATGTCAAGTACAGCAGCAACCAAAGGCAAGGCACTGCTTTGCAGACCTTTCCAGAACTGTGATTGCAATGTCACGGGAAGATTAGCTCATCACAGCTGAAGAAGGATCATCAGCCAGCCAGCAGGATTCCATAAAGAAAATCGGAAATTGGTGACAGACACCTGATAGAACGTTGGCTCATTCAGCTTGCAATTGCACTGACAAATAACCTTCCATAACCGGTCCCTGTATTCAGCACAGGAGAGCTCTTTGCATCCACCTCAGTCATAATGGAATCCAGAAAACAAGATCAAACTCTCCGCACTAAACGAATGATACCAGAGCTTTATTAGCATCTCAAGATGCAGCTCAGGAACAAAGAAATCACATACTCGGAGACTTGACCACATGTCTTCTAAAGAAAACTACATTCAGGTTCTGCTCAAAAAGAGACTACCAGTTCTGATAACTGATTATTGCCAAGTGCGATCTTGGAAAGCATTTTAAAGCCATGTATTTACCAATGCAGACTGCACCACCCAAACACTCAGTGTCTCACAGAAGAGCCCAGCTCCATCACCAGCCCAATTTCAGACAGTTTTTCCTGTTCCTCACTACAATATACAGCCTCTGGTAGAGGCACAGCAAGAGCGCACAAAACGAACTTCAAATAAAAGATGGAACTGTCAAAAAGGTGTAACCAGAAAAAACTTACATGACAGAGCAATGGTTTTGCTTCTCCTTTCAAACCCTGTTAGTTTATCAGGATACCTGGCATTTTCCTGCTAGACCAAGTAAAACAACATACACTCATTCACAACTAATGAAAGTCCTCCACTGTAATGGAGCCAGCCAGCTTTCCAAGTGTTTATATGGCTAATTCCAGCCACTGCCTGCCCCGATTTCATCACCTACAGCCAGACACTTCCCATCCCTAAGCAACTGCTACAGCCTTGTAGCTGGAAGTCAAGCAACAAGCCTGGCACATGAAGTGCAAAGAAGCCAGCAAGAAACCATTTAGGCCTGGGAGGAAAAAGAAAGAAAGAAAAAAAAAAAAATCACCATTTCACAGATTGAGAATAGAGGCATGAAAATAATAAGTAACTTGTACACGGTCACAAAAGTCTCTGGCAGAGCCAGGGAAAAGAACCGAAATTTCTTTAATCCCTGCTCAGTCCCTTAAATACAAGGCTATTCTTCCTCTTCCTACTTGATATTGTGTCAATGCAGAAGTGTAGGTGTTGAAAGACTAACAAAAGGAAAGTAATAGTATGGTATTATGAGCTGAGAAACCTAATCTTTATCAGATACAGCAAATCTCTATGATGCTGCCTGCACTGGGAACTCTCTCTTTGTCCTGAATATGCTTTAAATTACTGGTATAATGTGTACTGGATATTGTTCCACTCTTATATTTATTCCACAAAAACCCCTGTGGCCCACATGCGATTTTATCATTAGCTGGCAAGGTAATTTCAGGGCCTGGTTCTGCAATCATTCCATGAGCACTTCTCCCATTGAAGCTGGGACGTTCGGCATGCAAAGCAGCTGCCAATTCAGGGTCCCTGCAATGAAAAGGCTTTTTCTATTTTAACTATTATGCAATATTAGTGACAATACAAAAAAGGAGAAAAATTGCTGTGCAATTCTTTATATGAGTTATTTTACACTACGACAAAATATAAAAGTGTGCTTGGAAAAACAATCTACATGAAGTATTGCCTATCAGATAAACGACGAGCTATTTTTGCTTCATTTATCAAAACTCAACAGAATACAAAGTATTTTGTTAAATAGGAAAAAAAACACCTCTGCAGAAGTAAAAAATCATTGGCCAAGATTTACAAATGACCGACATGCCTTAAGATCACAAATGTTAATATTTTGCTTCCTTTTGATTTCTTAGGTACATGTAAAAAGCTCAAACTCACCCAAATCAATGAAGTTTCCAGATAAAGAAAATATGTTGAAAATATGGTTATGTGCACAATGTAAATTATTCCTTTGCCTCATGATCCCCAAAACCACCTTTAATAAACAGCTATATTGAAGAACAAGATATTTTACTGTAAGATTTAGATGCTGATATAGATGTAGAAAGAGAATAAACTGTTCTTAACTTCACTAAAGAAGAAGCCTTAGTCATAAAGACAGGTCATAAAATCCCACTCTCTTAGCTAAGTAACAACCCCCCTGTCTCTATAAATAAAATGGATATAATGGAATGAAGCTTTAATTTTGCACTGAGTTAGACACGTGCAGTCTCTGGTAGATCCACTGATGTACATGGTGTAAGAGCACTGCCTGCAGTGCCCCCCTCCTTCACTGAGGAACTGGCAAAGGAAATGCTACAGCAGAACTCACTGGGGAGGATCTGTCCTCGTGTTATGGCACACGATAACTTGATGTGGAAGCCCCAACTACTGCCATGGAAAAACACAGCCAGAAAAGACTGACTGTCGAGGAGATCCTGTCCCCTGAGCAAGGCTACCGGGGCACTGGATCAGGAACACTGGCAAAAGGTTCCATTCCCTCCTGCCGAGTCATGAACAGGTCTCTGGGGAAACGTAAGTGATCAATGGTGAATACACGAATGCATACACACGTGTGTGCTCCCTGTTATTTATCATACAGGTGAGACTATACTCGGTAACTTTGGTCACTACACTTAGAGGTGCCACAGCATCCACTCCTGGAGACAGCTGGGACCTGCCACTCCAAGGACACTCTCATTTGTACTGCTCGTCCCAGAGCGCCAGTCTGTTCTACGTCTGCCAAGGCACTCCTGGGAGAGAGCTGAGACATCAGGACACAACCACCCAAGATGCTTTTCCTCAGGGATGGAGGAAAGCACAGGAAAGCACTTCCCATTTAAAATAAATGAGAACTCTTCACTCCCCTTTTACAATTTTTTTACCCATTGTCAGAAAGAGGCACAGATTTTACATCATGAGAAGGCAGGACACAGAAAACACCACATTAGCATAACCATCAAAACTGCTGCTCTTCTACCACTTTCATCAGAGCTCCTCAATCACTAAAAGACCCATCTCACAAAAGGCTGAGGATCCAGACATATTAGAAAGCATCATTTTTATAGGTTAGGCTTGATTTAATTTCCCCAGGCTCTTCTGTAGAACATTTCACATCTTGCCGCTCTTATTTAAACTTTTTAAAAAGTAGAAACAAAAATAAAAGAAGAAACCTCGCCTTTGAGAGCCTGGGAATGCTGGGTCTTCCAAGCACTTAGTGCCTGATCTGTGATCTGCCTCAGTCCCCCAATTTTGCCCTAGCACATTCATAAAGAGAAAGTTGCACCCAGTGTGAGGACAAAAAAGGAAGCAGATTTTTCGTTTCTCTGCTTTCCCACACGTTTTGCTCCATCCACAAAGCAGCAGTCAAGGGGAACTGTCGTGCATTCCTGCAAACCCACGGCTCCCACGCTGAGCTCTGCAGCAAGTGGAATCATGTCAGGTTTGGCCACAGGGCTCATCCCAACTCTCATCCTACCAAAACACATTTCTGACATGGAAACGATGCAGAATTCCCAACTCCTTTGTGAGGGGAAAATGCCATCTAATTAGAGCCCATGTGCAGGAAAGCATCTGGCTGGGAGCAGCGGTTCGGCGCTCGCAGAGTTGTCGTGGAGAGCAGGCGGGAGCGCCCGGAGCCGGCCGGCCGGGGCACGGGGCCAGCTGTACGGCTGCGGGCTGGGACAGGGAGCAGATGGGCAGGGACTGCCGGGCTCGGTGCCCCCCACACCCCTCGGAGACCAGCGTTGTCTTGTACGAGTCCTTCTTGTCTGCCCTGCAACCTCTGGCTTCCGCCAAGGAAACAGAACCCAACTTGCCAACGTTTCCACCAGGAGTCCACATGCAATGCATCCATCCCGTTTATGTAATGATGAGGAGAAGCACTAACAATTGACAAAACATTATCCAAATATTTGAAAAAACACTCATTTTGATGATTTATTTTGGCAGTCAGTTTAAACTGCATTCTTGGAAAAATGCACAGGAATTTCTGTGATTCACATAGTGCATGATTCCATCTTGGCTGGAGAAGTTTGATGCTGTTTTAATTATTAATAAAGTAAAACAAATGATCCCACTCATGCAAAAGAATTGCTAATAATAATAATAAAAAGAATTGTTAATAATAATGTCTCTTATTGCAGTGACCTCACAGCTTTGAGACCCTATTTTCAGTTAATAATTTTCAGTTGCACGAATACACGTTTTCTGTTCCAAATTCCTTTCTAACGCAAAGGGTTCAGTTCACATGAGTTCAGCAGCCCGCGAAGAGCATCTTCAAGGGAAACAGATTTGACTAAAATGCACGAAATCTCATCACTTTGGCTGGAAAGCCCATTCACTCACACAGGCACTACCTGTGCCTTGCAGGAGGCACACAATCCTCTACTCGTTTTAGAAGATGAAAGCTCCAGGGAAGCACTTTCTCTTGTCTCACACTCCCTCGGAAAGATGCCCAGTTTGTGAGTGCAGTTACCTGCAGCCCCAGGGAATCCTGCGGCCCAAGATTCAGCTTCCAGAAGGCCAAGTGCTCCACAGAACCCACCAGATGGCGATTCTTCCCAGTGCCACACAGAACCTGCACCATGGCTGCTGGGAATGCTCACAGCAGGTATTTCCTGCAGAAAATTCAGCAAAGCTGGCTACTGTGGAAAGAGTTACTAAATAACCGACCAACTCCAACTGTGGACATGGAGCCAAATGCACACGCAAAAATGTTACAGAGCTGCCTCAGCATTACACCTAAAAACCAGTACCATACGATGTTACTAAATTTCCCAAAGTTTACACTAGATATCGACTAGGAATTGCCAGGCTCAGAATCACCCCGAACACTTCATTAGCTCAGTTACTGCCTGCTCCATTGATCATTACAAGTGTATTTTTCCATGTTTCCATTTTAGCAGTACTAAATTACATTGCTTCAAACGCACAAGTTGCTCATTTAAAGAATGGAACTTGCCTAACAGTGATTTTAGTTCTGCTGATGCTGTATTTGACATGCAACAGCAATTTAAGATCATTTTTCAGGATTAAACAAAATACTCAGAAACTTTTTTAAACATTTTCATCACACACAAACCACCCCCCCCAATCACATCCAACTTGATTAAGCGTTACATTTTCAACTGTCTTTCTTTCCTCCCTCTATAAACACTTGCAAAGGTTCAAATCACTTCCTACGGCGCTGAAGAGTTAATGCTCGGTGCTGTGGTCACTGTAAATAAGCACTTTCGGGTAAGCAATATTGCTGTCAGACACACAACGCTTTGCAGGTGTGGGCAATAATTAAAGGTTTCAGCACATCTACCTGGGTGGAGTATTTTTACCTCCTATTCTGAGGAGGAAGCCCTCTCTGTGGAGAGCAGAAGAGCTCATTAATGAGGCTAATTAGGTGTAAAGGGGGTAGAGTCTGGCATCAGCTGCAGCTTATAGAAGCTAATCATTAAGCTCTGTAATCTCTACCCCAGAACAGCAGATGATCATGTTCCTAGGTGACTGATGTTGCTAAGAAAATTTCCAGCACCCGAGTACCTGACCAAATACTTTTTGGTGAGACTAAAAATTCCCTTAACCCTCTATATGCCAGACAGCACAGTCGACATAACTTCTTCACTCATCAATTTTCTAACAATGACTATCCAAAGGGATTCAAACTTGGCATGAAGCCTTTAATGTGATTTATTTCAGAATTAAAAAAAAAACCAACAAACAATGCCACCAACAGCTTCTGGAAAGGAAGGGCACAAAATAAAGCTGATAGAACAACACATAAGAATAATACAGACAGGAGCAGTAATGTTTGAAAAAGAGTGACCACATCTACCTCTTGAAGGTTTGTAAGTTCTCTGTGTAATTTCTTTGCATAAAGTACTGAGGGTAGTTACAATACCACAGGGATGAAAGCCTTGTTAATAAATATGTAAAATAAGGATTTCATTGTACTCACCTAATTTGAAGTGAGAAAAAGGACATAATTTCCATGGAGAGAGAATATATGGAAGCAAAGCTCAATCTGGAACTTGTTTTGTAAAATGAATTGCAAAAATAGCAAACTATTGCAGCACCTCAACATGAATTTTTGACTTCATCAGGCAGAACGGACCCTTTACCGGCAACCTGATACTGTCCCTTTTTTTCTCCAACTAAGCAGTAGATTTGAATAAAAAAATTTTAGATTCAATTCAACAATAAACAGAATATTTGTTATCTCCACATTACCTGTGGACTTGGAGATGCACAGACTAAATCATATGAGCTGCTCAGAAGTGACACTGGCTCTCATTACCATCAGGCAATCTAAGAGTTCTCTGAGCATCAACAGAAAAAATATCTCCAACAGTAACTAGCACTTTATCTTACAATACAGATGTCAGATGAATGAATTGGATGATAAAATTGCTTTGCAGCCAGCATCCCATTATATTTAATAATTCTGCAGATATATTGTAAAGACAAAACCCCATTGGGCAATAGAGGTTTTTACAAAAGCCCTGAGCTAAGCCCCTTGCCCAGTAGTGAACACCCTGTGCTTTAGCTTCCTCTGCTCTAGAACAACATGTGCACAAGGAGTTTTTGGACAGGTCCAGAAGTGCTCAGTGAAGGGGGTCTTTGCATATTAAACAAACCTGAACCAAGGCTTCTCCCAAGTATCTCTCCAAATTCCCCCAAACCAATACAAGCTTCCTCAGCATCACTTGATCAAGTGCTTGGCAGGATTATTGCCTATCCTACATAGAACACTCCTTGTTTATTTTGAACCCTTGCTGTTACAAACCCCCCTTGATTGCCTGTGGTTTCTTATACTGGAAGAAACAATGAGGAGTCACTCCTGATCCTCCTCCTTCAAACTGTCAGGGAGAGCTTTCCCTGTAAATAATGCTACAGAATTGACTGACATTCACAGTATCTCTGGTATTCAAATAAGCAGACTGGACATTTTATGGGGAAAATGTGCAGTGATGTCTGTAAGCAAGAGGTAAGTGTGGTCAGCAGTTGGGTAAGTACATACAAGTGTCTGAATTAACCAGAGGAAAGGGCAAACCAGAACTACATTGCATTTTCATCAACAGTAACAACCTTTTTTCCCCTGAAGTCTAACTCCCCACCATGACGAGATATGTGACAAAAGCCGGTCTGCAGAGACAGCAAACTGTCCAGAGGAGTGATTCCAAGATGTGGCACTATTTCTGCATGGCTTTCCTGATCCTGAGACATGTTCCATTGTTCCTTAGCCATGCACACCCTTCATTTCAGTAATTAGCTGTCAGCACGGCCCGACAGCAACTTGGTATTGTCTGCTCAAATTGTATTAATGAAATGCAATCCACTAAATGTCCTGGATGCACATCTGTAATTGTGTTACATGGAGAGGCTGGGGACAGGGGCAAACTGCAGCTTCTAAACAGGGCAGTGTGATCAAGCACATTAATCTGTTATTTCTTAGGGATTTGACAACCAATTAATACTACAGGGCTTCCTATACAGCAGTAAGAACCAGTGATCCAACATCCAGCAGTGTAAGCTGTGCCTACCATTTGTGAACACAACACCCTTAAAGGCAGAGACACAAGGACTACAGGTTCCGGCACTGCAAAAGTCCTTTTTGTATTTAACGATTCAGCATCTGTATGTTGAAACCTAAATGCAGAACACTCAGTGTATACACCACACCAAGGAAAATCAAATAAACACCCAGATCTTTATCAAAGAGGTAACTTTTTGATGTTCTTGAAGAATACAAAATGCTATTGATGAGTCCTTGTTGTAAGACTGATCCTTGTCAGTCAAGGCACTGCACCATTTTCTGTTTCATGTTCTCCATCACCAAAGACTTTTCCAAAGAACAGGGTTTGGACAAGATGAAAAAGAAGAAACAAGAAAAACACATAATAAAGATATCCTGTGGGTATAATAATCTTTAAAAAACTTTCATGTCAGTTCTGACTACAAAATTGCTATTAACGTTTAATTAAAATTGAGCACAATAAGCTATGACAAGATAATGGCTGGGAAACGTGGCTTTAGGGCAGAGTGAGGATATCTGGAACTCCGGCTGAATGCAATGCTTTATTTTTGGCTACACTTGGCAACTATTGAGATTTTTGAAACACAAATTAATTATAATGATCCACAGAAATTCACAGAAGAGGAAAGAACAGCACTGCATTTCAGTTACCTCAGGATCTGTAACATATGCCAAATAAGTCAGAGGTTTTTAGGACCCCAGTACCATCTAACCCTTAATTTCATTCATGTTCACACCCACACCAAAGAACACTCTTTCAACTAAAAAGCCTCTGCAAGCCCCTCCTAAACAATTAAATATTTTGTTAGTTATCCGTAAATAAAACTATTTATTTCATCTCACAGGTAGGAATTCTTGAGTATCATTCACCTCCACAGTTGAAGGCAACAATCAACACAGACCTGAAGCAGTAGTCAAAAGCCTTGGGAATGGCCCTGACTCAGGGAAATCAATTGTCCTTTACTGGAGACAGCTTCACTGCTCACCCTGAAAACTCATTGTAAGAGAGATGGACTGCAATTCATTGAACATGTAAAGCAGAACACGATTAAGTGACATTTGGAAGAGAACACACACTCCAAAGTTAGCTTAAAATCCCCAAATGAGGGGGCACATATGTATGTTTTTAAATCAAGCAGTCCTCCCTACGTAGCGGGGGCCATTGCTCCAGAACAAAACATGTTTGGAGTTTGATAGATACATTCAGGGAAAATATTGACATACTTGTTACAACTACAAATGCTCCTTTAAGCACAGGCTCCCTTGGTCAGCCTCAGTTCCTGTAACAAGTAATTTACAATCCCCCTCCCTTGTGTAAGTGCTGGTTAGGTGCTGTTAATTCCAGGTACTCCTGTGATGAAGTATAAACAGCAGAGCCAAAGAGCATCATCGCTGTCCATCAGCACAGCCTGTGCCTCCTCTGGTTTTATTACCAGACAACAGTTCTTCAATGCTAGGCAAGGAAGTCAGGTAAGCAACAGCACTCCCATTCTTTGACTGTCTTCAAGTGTAAAATGTTCTCATGTGTAATTAGAAAACATCTTTAGATAAAAGTGTTCTTTATTTTTCATACATTCTTGAGAATATGTTGAGAATATGTAATAAATTATTGCTTGACAAACAGGGGATGAGCTTTATCCACACAAGTGCAGACGGATCCTAAGGAAAGGAAAACTAATCACACATATAATCCTTACAAATTGCTTTCATTTTCACCATTAATCCTCTCTAAGAAAAAATGTTCTGGACATACAGACTTTAACTACTGCTTGAAGAGCTTCACCTAAATCATTCTTTGATATATTTTTCTTTTCATTGAGCACCAGGAGTAAGCAAAGTATGTATAAAATCTACAACTTTTAAAATGCTCTCAAAGCAAACTCTTGGCACCTTCATTTCCACAGTACTTTTATGAATGCTGTATTAGTTACTAGCTGTGAGCAACACTTGATGCCAAATTAATATGTTGAAATAATGTAGTATCAATAACAATTGTAACACTTTAAGAATCAACAACATATTTACAACATAGATATAACAGGCAAACAGTTACATGAGATCTACTATAAAATTTCTTATTATATAAATCACTAAACTAAATACGGCACCAGGAGTTATTGAAAAGACAGCTACACTGGGACACGAGTAACCTTTAAGGAGTTAAAACGTCCTCAACTACAAGTCAAGTTGAAACTTATTTAATTAGGTTCTGTATTTGAAAAAATGAAATAAATTCTTTCATTAACTAAACCAAACTCCCTTAAAGGCAACAATATGTTCCCTCTCTGTCAGGACAGAGCGCAATGAAATCTTTATTTTAATTGGGGTTAGCTAAGGGGCCATTTGGCTTCAGATGCTTTGTTTATCAGCCCTAAGCTTTACAGCTTAGCCAGGACTTGAAATATTTTATTACAGAATAATTTCATTTAAAAAAAAAATAAAAAATATATAGATAGATAGACAGATAGATAGAATGGTAGAGTCTTCCAAGGAGTTTTTTATAGAGATAATTTTCAGTGTGCATTTTGAAAAGGGCAAGTCCAAGTCCAAGGTACCTTGAAAGCACCCCCGGTTTCCTTTGGCACTCCTGGGTTTGGAGCTCCTTTGCAAATGCCTGTTCAAAGGTTTCTGCAGCCCGGCCTTCCAGCAGAGGCAGCTGCACAACCAGGGCTCTTGCCATGGCCCCGACTACACTGACCAAGGCAACAAAAATCCCCCTTGGGGAGGGGATTTTAAACTGCCATAGGAAAGTCTTGGACCTGAAAAGCTTGCAGTTGATCACTTCAATTTTAAGATAAGAAAATGAATTCTTATTTGGCGGATGATACTGTTTTCCTGTAATAAACTAATTTACAAATCTCAGACATCTCCAGTAATACAGTTACTGAAAATCCTACGGAAACAGCTATCAAAGGAAGGGACAGTGAAAAGGAACTCTGCAAAATCACAGCCCCAGTTCATTCCAAAGCGCAGCTAAAATTATTGCCATAATCCAGAAAAATTTCCTGTACTATTTTGAGCACCAAGCTTAGGCTGGATTTTGGACTTATTAAAACTCCAAGCATTAGGAGTCTTCCTAAAACCAAAATGAAATGAAAAAAAGAAGAAATAAAGAAAACTCCAAGCCTATTTTCCATAAGTGAAATACATCTAATGATACTTTCACATTCTTTTCTACTGGATCACTGGAATGTGATGTGGCAGATGCTTTTTTTTTTCCTCATCAAATTTATAAACCTGATATAATTTGTAATTGTCTTCTGGAGGCCACTGGTGTTCTGTTGCTGACAGTTTTATACATATTACGTAACACAGCACACCACACACATTATTTTAGTTAATAGGTATGCCAGTAGTATGTTATTAATTCCACTTTAAGAATTTGATTATATTTAAAAAGCAAAACTTAGTCTTTGTTTTGCTATCAGAAATAAAAGCATTGCTACTGACTCCAGAAGAATAAAGCATAATTCTAAACATTGAGATTTGTGCTTCATCTTTATGCTACCTTAAAGAAAATATGGCAATTCTAAATTAAATGTATTATTCATATATATTTTTTAAATTTCTTCTCTAGACAGCTTTGTGCATATCTGCTCTGTACCATTTTCTCATGAGAACTATAATAAATGAGCTGCTTCTGCAACTTCACAGCAGGTATTTTGATTTGAGAGTAATCACAGTTTTCTCTACAATCTTTATACAATTTATGTCCTGATCATCTAACAAATAAGTAAAAGACTTAAATTGACATCAATATGTATACCTTTCTCTAACAATGCAAACTAATTGTATATCTCTAAATGAGAAAAATGTTCATAAAAAAAAATCTAGTGAATATACCAACTATTGAGTTCAAAGCAAAGACACCACATGTGTCTAAATAAATATCAAGGAAGTGTCAGAGGTAAATGAGGAGAGACCAGGTGAAATGTGTGTGATGTGTTAATTGTATTCAAAAAAAATAATAGAGCAAGACAGAGAAGCTGAACTTCCAATTATCGTAATGGTATCTACTTCACAACACATTTTCAAACTTGAAAGAGACATTTTAAACCATAGGAATTCTGAGCAGAAAACCTCCAGCTGTGCTCTGCATAAATCTTGCACGCTGTACATACACAGTTTATTTAAATACCAAGTAAAGTTATGACTTACAAAATGCATATTTCAGTCACAATAGAATATCTGTCATTGCCAGAGCTGCTACTTGCTGAATGAAAGGCACAGAAAATAATGAATTAAATTAGAAAAAGATAAGAAAGGATAGAATGTTTTCGTTTGACATTTTAGCAGACTGAAGTAGTGTGTTTTAAAGAACAACACGCTTATCACCCCTCTGCAGAGTCCATATTTTTGTGCTCCCCAAAAGAGAATAAAGAAGAAAAAGGTGGTCCTAAGTGTGAGACTAAGTTTTGCCTATCCAGCATTTTGGCCACGAGCCAGAATTTGTCTTTCACTAATGCCCTGCCCATACCAACCCAAAGGTATTTGTTCAGAGTAGCTGCCCAGCTCTCTGGGGCCATGCAAGAGCTAAAGCAGGAGGGCCTCGGTCCCCTCTGCTTTTCCCAGCACACACAGAGGTTTCCTAAGCCCCAGGGCAGTGTCAGAATCTCCCCTGCGGCTGCAAGGGAAGTGCAGCTCGGCAGGACGCGGGGCTGCTGTGCTGGCTGCCATGGAAGCAGCCACACCGCACTGTCAATCCTGGCTCACGAGCAAAGGGCTGGCTCTGCCTTCAGCCCCATCGCGTTCCAGGTGTCACTGCACAAGCTCTATCACCCAGCTATGCAAAGCATTACAGCTAATTGTGAATTACTGCCTTTCAGCTGCCTCCTTCAGTACCACACCAGTACAAACTGTACACTCCCATTTATACACAATATACAATGTGAAAGCCCAGTGTCGCATGACTGCTCTACTATGTTTCTAACCTGATTAAATATTCTAATTTTTATCACAATTTCATCACCTTTGTCTGCTACTGAAGGCTACATTACAAATCCAAATCCCAAAACCTCTTCCACTATCTTCTGTCAAGGGAAGTGATACTTTCTCTTCAGTTGTACAGCTGCTCATATTACTGAGAATGTTCATTTCACTCCTTGCCTATCTGCCTGAAAGGTCCTTGGGGTGGGGTTCTTCATGGGCTTGTATGTGTTGGTTTTCATTTTTTCCCCCTAATACCAGATACAACAGCTCATTTGAAAAAACACAGTCACTGAGTGCCTCACACAGAAGCTGAATTCAAGGGTGATGTTATTTTCGGCTTGGTGTTTGTTTACGTGCCGTGTTGTTCCCCTCTAAGTCCCCTGCGCTTTATTAGTTCAGGAAATATCTCCAAGTTCTCCTGCATGGAGGCATTTGCACGAGGCTGTGCACTTGCAATTAGAACTGAAGTATCAGGAGACAATGCAGCAAAAACACAGGCAAGAGTCAGCCTAAAACAAACAACCAAAGGCTTGAAACAAATTGAGAAGAAACAAAACCAAGTGCATCAAATAGCACAGACGGCGGAATCAGGTGTGAGAGGCAGAGCCGAGGAAGTGAATACCCAAATCCTCGCACAGCAAAGCTCACAGACCACGGACTGCTGCTCACTGCACAGCCTGCCCTGTAACAGGGAGATTGAGGGGCTTTGGAACAAAGCTCCTTTATTTCTGCAGCACCACCACAGGAGACACACAGTGACCTTATCCAGGCTGATGGCTGAACACACAACTTCTACGGGGGCTGCAAAGTTACTCAGACAACAAACACAAGATAGTTCTCCTCAGCCTGCTCAAAGGTTCCACAGACTAAGAGACCCCAAAAACCTAAACATCACCATGAAGCAGGGAACCATTAGGATCAGAGCAGACCTGTGCACATCAGTATTCTGACACCACACTCAAAGGAACTCACGGTTTCAGCTATTCCTGCACAGAGCAGCCCATCCCTTACTTTAGGCAATGTTCCTAGACCCAAAACCATTTGGCTTGGATGGATCTGAGGGGAGGGGGGGTGTTTGCTATTTTTTTGATTTGGGTTTTGTTGGATTTTTACTTTAACATGTATGATGAACAGGGAAGTTTGCCTGCACCTTTCAGGGCAGAAACACCACAATCAGCAGAGGGTCATGTTAACTTTCTCAAATATTACTTTTTATTACCTTCCCCTCAGAATCCTGGGTTCCCCCTCCCCTTAGTGTGGCATACAGAATTAGATAGCATAGGATCTTATAACAGTTTGGAAATCACAAAACAATTCTATTTACTACATACCAGACTGCTAGAAGAGATTAAAGAAAATGTCTTTTCAGGTTCGTTAACATATGTATATCTCAACAGACTTAGATGTAGAATAATAAATGCCATTTTGAAGAACAGTAACTGCTTGTTAGTAAAAGAGCCATTTTTAAGGTTTAAAACAGCAAAAGCAGAAATTTGTCTATAGCAACAGTAAGGCTCAGAGAGGAAACAGCAACAGAATTGAAATGAAAACAAACATCACACAGAAAACAAACAAAACTGTGTTTCCCCACCAAATCTTTTCCAGTCAGTGACTGTGAATTCGGGTTAGTACAGCTTCTAGAGCACTTCCCATGAATGGTAAAACACAGCAATAGTTACAGGTGATTTCTAAGGGAGGTTGCTGAAACCTTGGGTCTCTAAAATGTCACAAAACACAGAATCTTCAGAGTAGGAAGAAAACATTCTTACGTTTCAGTTCCAGAATACACAGAAACTCAATTTATCGCCATCTTTACCACAAAAAAATCAGATTTTATACAGTCACTGTCAGTGCTATTCTCATTGTCTACTCCTACCTGTTAGTAAAGTCACCAGGATGACATTTAGAAATTACTGTCATTTAGGCATCCCTAGACTGTCTCTAGAGGCATGGATTTGAGCGCTCAACCACTTGAACAGGAAACGAGTAAAGATGGGTGGTAGAAAATTCCTGTTGCTATACATCAGCACTGACTTTAAAAGGAACAAAACAAAACTGCAAGTAAAACAAAAAGTTCTATTGAACAAGCTTCTGCTCACTGTTTCTCTTACAGCTTGGGGTTCATTTTAACAGGTCTGTGCACAAGTTATATATGAATCAGGGATCATCCTTGTTCCCATTTTCCACAGATGGACAAACATTCCTAAAGCTCTGAACTCTGGAGACAGCTCTGGTGACAGGGAAGTATCTACTCAACATGCAGTGTGTGCCTTTAAAATATACATGCAAGGAGAAGAAGCTAGGCAGAAGATGGCCATGGAGAGGAAGGAACTGGGATGCAGCAATTACCGCGAGTTGGAAACAACTATTTACTCTTCTGCTGAATAACTTAAAAAACTAATTCACCATGGCAACTATCATACTTCATAGCAGATAAAGCACTGAATGCTACAAAGCCTTTGCAAAATGAATTATGCACCAGTACGTAGCATGCACTTGCTTTATATTACTGCACACACATTCCAACAAAATTTCCTTTTTGACTCATCTGGCATTTGCTTTTTTAATCTGCACCAAATATCACTACTTTTCTGACTCTGATCCCATGGATCTGGAATTGTTGAAGGAATTTATTATGTTCTGTTCAAGAGATTCATATAAAATAATTAATGCATTAATTATCTTCTTAAGTCAGATTGAGCATTCTGCTGAAAAAGAAAAAAACTTATTTCCTCCTATTCATAATGGTTTCTTCCCCCACCATTGCTCAAATTGCATTGTATTAAGAGAAAATTCATATAAAAATTATAATTATGAAAATTGGTAGTACATTGTCTTCTGTATTTAAAATCTAAATATAAATTATCAGGCTTTTACAGGACAACAGGCCTTAAGCAGCAATATGCATATAATATACATTCCAACATCCAGTGTAGTTCAGCCAAAGCAGTGTGAAAACTGAGTCTATAACACATCTCTGAGTTTCAATTAGTAGTGTCACATTAAGATCAGCAATTCACAAATTAGAAAGTAACTTCAGCAATGGAAGCACATGAAAAGCATGGAAATAGAAAAGCCCATTGCCTCTGCCTCTGAGATATTCTGATTATTCTTATGCAGATGCATCCAAGGAATATTTAGGCTAAATTTAAACCAAATCAATTCAGAACAATTAAAATTAATCAGAAATTATCCAGTTGACAACTGATGGTTGCTCAGGCTAATAAGCCTGAATAGGACTGAATAATTAACCATGAAGGTACACAGAAATTAACGGGTGCTTTCCTGAAGAGATCCACGTACCCTCAGCACGTCCCCCTGCATGCAAGGACATGTGCCGGTCCCAGTTCCCTGTGAGAGGCACAGGCCATGGAGCAGTATTTACAGCGTGGGACCGGCGTGTGATCCAGCGGTTTTCTACAAGGAGCAGCCGCTGCCAGAGTCACTGCACTGCCGGGGAACGGGCAGAACTCCGGTCATTGGTGATGCCTCACAGCCCGGCAGGGCCCGGAGCGCAGGGCCCGGAGCGCAGGGCCCGCAGCGCAGCTCCCCCCGAGCCGAACAAAGCCCCCGAGGCCGAGGCTGCAGCAGCAGCGCTGCCCTGGAGCCCACGCGTCCTGCTGGGCACAGCCACAGCCCGGAGCCCGGGTCAGCCCCACCCGGAGCTTACCTCGACCCACAGGTGCGCGGGGGCTGCTCTTCACCAACACCGGGGAAAGCCCGACCGAACGTCGGGAACCACTAGGTGTCAGCAGAAGAAAGTGCACGGCCGCGGCTCCCGTCCCGAAAATCCGAGCCTCGCTTCCCAACATCCCCCTTCCGCGCGGTCCTACAAAGCACCTCTACACACACCTCGTCTTCACACAGATAGCTCTGCTGAACATGACCTACTTGTGTGAATTAAATATTTAGAAGAGATAAAAACATACCCTCTGCAAACAGAAAAAAACGTGGGAATTTGAAAAAAGTCATTCAAGTGAACAAAATGCTCACACTGGTGTCACTGGTAGAAATTGAAGCCATATGCATCAAGATAATCTGCCTCAATACAGCCCAGTGATCACCCTGCTGCTGCTGTGTTCGACTGGACTTAACAGCAACAGAGCTTTGAGGGGGCCGTAAATACATCACACCCAACAGATACTCTGCTGTATTTAAAAACTGGCTTAGTGCAGCTATGGGAAACATGATAGGAAACAGCACTGCATCTGTTATTTTGTCAAGTAAATATTACTGTTATTGCTGTTGTTGTTTTTGTTATTGTTATTATTATACTTGCCAACTGTATTACCTGAATATGTTTTTTCTGCAATTTCTAGTTACCAAAGGCCTCAGAAAGTTCACGGCAACAGAAACTCATTGTCAGTGCTCTGGTTTATACGTACATTACACAGCCTTCTATCTCTAGAGTAAAAACCTCTAAACAGAATAAGAGCTCTTACCATGCTAAAGTGTAATAATGTGAATTTAAAGCCTGCTCTGTGAGACTTTCTGGGCCTACACAGAATAATGAAAAATAGATGCACACCATTTATCCCAAAAAGCCAGCTCATACCAATGAGATAGTCTATGAAATTACACTGCCTTATAAGACAGAAACTATGAAAGGAGGAAAAGCTGCTGCTTATCGAATTTATTTCCCAATTATCAATGATTTTAAAGGAACAGTCAGATTTCCTGAGTTACAGAACCTGAAATGCAAAGAACCACCTCATGTTTGGTATTGCTTATACCCTGTATTTACTCCATGTGAAGGCGATACATGAACATGAAACATTTGCAAATTTTCTTTATCTAAATCTTAATACTGGAACATATATTGAGAAGTTAATTTTTGGTTTACAAAACAACTTAGGAAAGAAAGCCCTGAAATTTTCCACTTCCTGATTACTATAGTGGATTTTATGACATATTTGTGTAGCTATGTTTACAAGTTTTCTTTGATGGAATGATGAGCAAACCAAACCATTTCTGCTACTTCCTCAGGTTAGCTGTCCCTCGAAGTTGCACTTTCTAGGGGTGTGCCACTGTCAACTCATTTCAAATGTTCATCTTTAACATTCAGCCTTCAAAATACCAGATGGTATTTCCAGAACAGCAATTTAAATTTTTATTTTCCTTCATAAACCCCTTAACTAGTTAATCTCACACACACATCCAGGCAAAGCATACACCAATATTCCCAGAGTTGCCTGGCAACTACAGGGAGGAGCACTGGAGAACAAGGAAGGCTGCATGGATGGGGGGAGTCAGTGTCTCCCCAGCAGGGATAAAGGAGGCTCACAGCCAGAGTGCCTTGCTGCTTCCATCTTTATTATTTATATGAACCCATTTTAGATACCTCCCATTATTTCACCTGAGATCCTTTAAAAGCCCAGTTCTTACACCCACACATACACAAGTCAATACAATTTATTTTTTACACACATATGGATTCCCTCAGTAAGATGTGGAAGGACTTGTGCTGACTTGAAAAGTAATTTTTGAAACCTGAATATGAATCATAAATGAAATTATACTTATTTGATGGGGATAACTGGCTGTTTAAAAGTCGGGCTGAGCTATGCTTTCCTCCTGGCTTTAAAAATAACAAGATAAACTACAGTACTGAAGAGACATTAGCTCCTGAAACATCCTCAAGAAACACTATACCTGTAGTCCAACTTTTGGCCATGTAATCATTTAACATCATGGTTAAAATGACATTTATCATGTGTCTGCAGGCCAGATCTCTTCATTAATCTTCAAAGAGCAGGAGAATGGCAAATACACCACTTTTTAACACAATAACACAATGAAGAGATGGGTTTTGCAGGGGTGGAAATGGTCAGCTCTGCACCAGCCTCCTATGATTCTTAATGTATTCTTTTTTATCATCTCTCCCCTAACTTGACCGCCTTCAAAACCAAGCAACACCCATACCTTTCCATAAGAAGGTTTTTCCCTGTGTAATGGATCATGCTTGTTACACCTCTTTCATTTTGGAGACTTGAACACTGTTTTCAGTACTAGTCAGCCAAAGAGCCACCATGCTGACCTTAGTAAAAGCAGGTTATTCTACACTTTAAATTGTCAGGTTTTTTCTCCACCACAGCTGCAAATTTACATCTTATGCCTACTAATTGCCTACTTACAGGTTCAATTTTCAGGGCGTTTCTGTAGCTCCCAAAGAAAGCTGCTTGTGCTTTTAGAAACGCTCTTGCAACACCATCTCCAGTGGTTGTAGAGACTTTCTTCAATCTGTTCTTCAGTGCAGAAACCTGAAATCACACAGCACGTCTAGATCACTCTCATATCACAAACAAAGCGTAACACATTGGGGCACAGCTAAATGAAAAATGTGCTAACCACAGCAGCAGTTATGACAAAAGCGACATTGTGAATTCAGAGTTGAATTTTTCAGTTCTAAAAGCATTACTTTTCAAGCTGTTTTGCTGCTCTAAGATATTATTGGATTCGATTCAGAAACCAATAGGACACTAAAAGCTTCATTGAGACTTCCCTCCTACTTAAAATCCACTGTTAACATGCTGTTGACTACTCTTTTAAAGGTAGTCCATGAAACTGTGTCATTCTTGATTAGAACCCACAAAAGAATTGCAGCTAAATTAATTCAAACATCAGATTAATAAGAGAAACTGCTCTGCACTACCAGGCCGTCCATCACCACCAAGGTTAAGAATAAATCCTGGAGGTCTGAAAAACTTGTTTGCCACAAATACGAGGGGTTTTTAAGGTAATATTCCCTCGTATTTCAGAGCCTGAATGGTAAATAACCCGGTGAGCGCTGTTTCTGTCCGCAGGAGGGTTCCTCGGCCGGCTCCGGGCCCAGCCGCCCTCCCGCTGCCCCTCAGCAGCACTCGGGGCAAACACGCACAACAGGCTCGGGGGCTCAGACAGGGACACACGGACCCATGAGCGACAGGCTCGATTTTGGAAAATTAATTTAACGTACTGCCAATTAAAATACAGTTAGGGAGAAACAAAGACAAAAACTTGAAACAACCTTCCCCCGCCGCTCTTTCCCGGCTCAACTCCCCGCCCCGTTCCCGCCTGCCCTCCTCCGACGTCAGTCCCGACAGCTCCACCCGCCGCGCTTTACTCCTCGCACTTTTGCTCGCTCACTCGTGGAGCTTTTTGTCTGTTCTTACGTGTTTTTGGAGTTGTTTGCAGAGGCCTCGGCCGTGCCCGGGAGCCGCCGTGTCCTGCCCCGGCCGCCCCTCACGGCCCCTCAGAACCTGTCACGATTCCCTCACGGCCCCTCAGAACCTGTCGCGATTCCCTCACGGTCCCTCACAGCCCCTGAGCCCCTCAGAACCCCAGAACCTATCACCGGTGCCTCANGCCCCTCAGAACCTGTCACGATTCCCTCAAGGCCGCTCCCAGCCCCTCAGAACCTGTCACGATTTCTTCGCGGCCCCTCAGAACCTGTCACGATTCCCTCACAGCCCCTCAGAACCTGTCACAGTTCCCTCACGATTCCCTCACGGCCCCTCAGAACCTGTCACGATTCCCTCACGGTCCTTCAGCCCCTCAGAAGCTGTCACGATTCCCTCACGGTCCTTCAGCCCCTCAGAACCTGTCACGATTCCCTCACAGCCCCTCAGAACCTGTCACGATTCCCTCACGGTCCCTCAGCCCCTCAGAACCTGTCACGATTCCCTCAAGGCCGCTCCCAGCCCCTCAGAACCTGTCACGATTTCTTCGCGGCCCCTCAGAACCTGTCACGATTCCCTCACGATCCGCTCCCGGCCGCTCCCGGCCGCTCCCGGCCGCGGGCTCCGCGGACAGAACCCGGACAAGCCGAGGTTCTCGCACGGATCTCGCACAGATCTCACACAGATCTCGCACGGATCTCGCACAACTCCGAACACAAATCCAACTCCTGGGCACCGGGTCTCGAAAGAAATTGGGGTCTTTCTTTTCGAGGCCACAGCCACGCCATGTGCGAAGCCCGAGTTCAGGAGATACCTGACACAAAACACACGCAGGAGCCACCGTTTGAGGAGGAAAGCAGCACAGCAGGAAATCCCTAGTTATCCCGATTTGCAGGAGAACATGTCTGACTCCATAAATATCCATATGATGAATTTAACAGAAAGAGCCAATAACGAGCAAATCTTCCTTTTTCAAATGCCATACTGAAAATCTCCATGGGGTAGCTCTGTGTACTTCACACTAAGCAAGAAACACTGTAGGAATGTTATTGCCAGAGTGTGCAGATCCTGTTGTGGTGACCATAACTAACTGTTTTTGGAGAGTATGAACTATACCTCATAAAATATAAGCTGATGGTTCAAATGTTCAAATTAACCTTCCCATCCTCCAGCTCTCAATGAAATCTTGTTGCTTCATCTCTATCTCCAAAATCCCACCAGATGAACTGAATTTCCTCAGCCTTGAGATGTTGTCACCAGCCTGCTTTGGTAGCCCAAGGCAGCCTGATTTTCCTGATTTTCCTGAACTGTTCATGAGTGCCTCAGTTCCATCCCTCCCACAGCACATCCCTAAACCTCCTCCTGCAGCAGTCTTGGATGTGGGGACAATGAGCACCTCGTCGTGCTCCAAGGGTGTTAAATATAGAATCCATGCCAGGCACTACTTGCTTTTCTTTTAGAACTAGATGTTATCTTTGCACTTGTGTTTACTAAAACAGTTGCAAAGACATTTCCTTTTAAATCTTCTACAGATTCTGCTGTAAAAAGGCATTTCATTATTTAGTATAACAGAAATAACCAAGAGCGTGTCCAGCACTGTTTATAAATCTGAATGTTTATGCCAATGATCCACGCATTAATGAGCCCACAAACCCATATTAATGTAACACATGATACCAGATTTAGTCTAAAGCCTGTAAAATAAGCTCACTCCTATTCACTGAGATAAAGTCCCTCAAGGAGCTCTCTAATTCTCTAAATATAAAAGCTTCAGCAGATTTTCAAACCCAAACAGCATACTTCATGTTTGAAGGGGTCTGGACTTGTAGGGATAAAATATGCATTTATTTTCTATATAAACGTGTGTAAACCATTTAGAGATAGTTCTTAAAAGCATAATAAAATGTCCATAGCTCTAAGCAACTTTCAAATACATCTCAAACATTGTTATAAGGCATTTTCTTTAACATTCATGTAAAGAGAAAAAACCTGCCAGCCAAATAGAAGGAAAAAGCTCTATGCTTTGTTTTAAGCAAACCAGAAGTTCAGAGGGCTGGTCACAGCCTTCCCCTGGCTGGGGCATAAACAAAATATTTACAGGTATTTTGCTACTTCCTTGAACCCTGTAGGACGTCCATTTTATATATATGTGGGATTACTGCAATAGGCATGTCAATTTTCTAACAAAAAAAATGTTAACAACAACATATCTAAATATATTAATGAGTAGCAAAAAAAACCCCAAAACCAGAACACCCTCGTGTTTACTCTCTCAAATTATTGTACATAATACAAAGTAGACTATACAAGCAGAATTAGGGTTGTTTCCTGCCTAAAGAGGCGGTGATACTTTTAAAAACCCCAAAACTGTGACCGCTGAAAATGGGGATTATTTCTAGCCAAACAGACACATATACATGCAGTCTACCCTGAGAGTGTGTTTAAAGAAGATTTTTATACTTCTGGCAGTTGAGGTTTAAAGGTCCGATTTCAACTCTCACCATGTTTCAGAATGCAATCTGTGCAATGCAGCAGAATGAAATGGTTCAGTAAAGGTGCTAGTGGAAATTCTTTTAATTAGGTCCAAGGCTTTTCAGTTGTCAACATGAATAAAGCAAGAAATGTTCTATCGCAAACACAGCGTAAGAAACAGAAACGGATTCACCTTTCGGAAAACGGTTTGGCTACAGAGCTGCAGTGTGGTACTCCTGGGTACTCATTTCCCTGGGTGCAAACCTGCAGCAGCTCGTTTCCCTGGGTGCAAACCTGCAGCAGCTCATTTCTCTGGGTGCAAACCTGCAGCAGCTCATTTCCCTGGGTGCAAACCTGCAGCGCTCAGCAGACAATGCAGTTTTGCAGGAGCTCCACAGCAGCAGCCCACGAGCTCAGGACGGGCACCGGCCCCTGCAGACCCCCAGGCTCTGCGTGACCCCCGGCACACCCACACCTCCACGGAGTAACAACCAGGAGCTGACAGAGCAAGCTTATGCTTTATTCCTTGTAACGTGGAGCTCTGACTACAACTATGACTAGGAGATGACACTTATTTGGAAATACATGAAAAATCCATACGGGTTGCATAAAAAAAAAATTACTATCCCCTCTTTGCTATTCGTTGCAACACAGACGGTGCTATAGGAGACTTGTCAGCAGCAGATGCACTTATTGTAATCACAGTCCTTAATAAATCTCTTCTTTTAATATTGATTATTTGAAAAAAAAAGTTACTTCCCAGGGTGCTCTCATGCTGCCAGATTTCCAGCAATACTTCAGAAGCAGAAGGTGACGGAGGGCAGTTTTTCACATTTCCAACAGTTAATCAGTAACACAGTAGTACAAACCTTGGTTTTCAGGGACTGGCCTGAGCAGTTCAGAATCCTGACAGCCAGCAGGTACTGCTGAGCTAAAGTGGGGCAAAGGAACAACTGGAGCTGATTGCTGAAACTGCCTGAATCCCATCCTGCTCCTCTGACACAAATTCTAAGTGGAAAGACCTTTCACTGTGTCCTATGTTTGTTTGGATCCTAAGAATTAAAGAATAATTCATTCTAAATTTCCAAGAATCCAACAGTTTAGGTAGCAGCATCGCTATGATGAAACTCAAGAACAAGTCACTACCTGAGGCTCTAAAATAATCATAAGACTTCATCCACTTGATTAAAAAAGCTGTTTAAGGAGAGGGGGAAAGCAGCTTTAGAAATTTTCCACTGGATTAATTACCTGATGGTGAATGCACTACAGAGAAGATGTTTTTGCTCACTGATGAATATAGATAGATTTAATTTAGCAAAGTAAATTTTGTCTATTCAGCAGTGCATGAATTGCTCACTGCTCACATTAAGTAGCAAAAATGGCAGAGTAGTTTGACATAGCAGGCATTTATGATCGGGAAACCCTTGAAGACATTCTTAGTTTCTCAGATCATAAATGCATCTACTTAGACTAAGACCAGTGGGGAGACACACTCCCAAAATCTCCCAGGAAAGCAAAAAGGAAAAAAAAGAAAGAAAAAAAAGTATAATGGATTGGCTTTAGCGTCTCCCTGCTGAGATGAACAACTTGATCCACTTACAGTTCCAAACACATGATGCATGAAAGAACTGACAGAAATTCAATTCTTGCACAGCAGAGCAGCTGCTCTCTAGTGGTCAAAGCCAACTCTGGAACCCTGTGAAGGGAGAGACCTGGAGGGGGAACTGCGTCATCCAGGTACTGCAACAATGCATCCGAGCGAAATCCCACTGAAACCCTCAGCCCAAACATTAATTACACAACGCAACACGACTCAACTTAAAGCTTTGTTGTGAGAAATATTAATCCCAGCTGTATTTATATAGCAGTTGTGAAAAAAAATGCCCCACGTAAGCTACTGGTGAACCCTGCCAGTTAATTGAATTTGCTGGCAGCACTTCCTCTGCTCTGCTCTCAACATCCTCCGAGATAAAATGGAGCTTTTAAATAGACCTGTGGAAAACTGAATCAAGAAATTTGAACTAATAAAACACAACTCTCTACTGTTATAAAAGTGAAGTAAAAGTAAATAATGAAAGGAAGGAAGTCTCTTAAAATTTATTACATTCCAAAGCTTGAAGCTCTGTGTTTATTGGAGAAGTCTCTTCTGATGTTCTACAGTGTGCCCACAACAGCTCCTTTAATGAAGTCTCATAAAATCTAATATAATACTTGATTGTTGACAAATCATACACATGTTTGAGGTCCCGTTCTCACTGTATCCAGACATTTCTTACATAATTCCATGAAATTTACAAGTCTGTCATTCCCGGGTTGTGGATAATGGCACGAGCAGTGACCAGCTGGCAGATTTGGATGCTGGGAGTGAAATCAAAATGAAAAACTATATAAAGCCAGAAAAAATCATGGAATCAACTTTTACAGACTAAATGCTTGACTAAAGCCAAAATGTTCCCAGTCAAGATGGCCTTTCCTCCTGAGCTCCCTGGTTTTGAAGGATGGATCCCGTCGGAATGCCGGGGGATCGCAGCAGGAGGCACTGGGCACTCACCATTACTGCAGCTTCTCCTCACACACCAGCTTATATTGAGCCCCTGCATATCAATTTTATTTCTCAACAGCACATAGAAACGCTCAGATCTAACTGTCAGCACAATATTTCCAACTAGCAAAGGAAATCCAGGTTTTCCCCTGCCATGTTCTCCTAAACATTCACTCTCTGCCTCAAAAACAGCTCCTGACACTCTCACTCCTCTGCTCTCTCCTCTCAGCTTCTTTAGTGGAGATGACTACAGCACCAAGTGGGATGTCTTTGTGTCCCATTAAATGTCAAGTATTTATACACCATTACTATCAAGTTACTAAAGAAATGAAATAATTTACCAATCAAAAGGGTGAATGAGAAAGAAAATGAGTTCTGAATTCTGAATTCTAGCAGTGATTGATGTGAATGGGAAGCATCCGTTTCATATCATGTCTTGGATATAAAATGCACAAAGTTCCTTAAAGCTCCCCTGGAAGCACTCACAGGTAAAAAACCCCACACCATTTCATTTGGAAACAAAAGTTAACCAAAGATGCAAGATTTCTAGCTCATGCAAGCATTAGCTGATTTTCACTGGGAGGCTTCAGTGCATGCCTGCAAACATTGAAACCAACATTCCTGAACTTTGGGACAGACAGAACTGAGGTCAAGTTTAGTGCTACCAAGGAGAGTTCCCAGCGAGACCCTTCAGTCACAGCCCACGCAGGAAGTGCTGCCAGGGAACCCCTGGCTAAGGCACTCCATACCTACCACATCGTTGGGGAGGCTCTGAAGATCATCAAAAGGGGTTTCCAGTGTGTTGGTGTCTACGTTGAGAATCACCACATCTTCCAGGGCCATGCTTCTTACTTTCTATACGGGAGCAAATTCAGGAAAAGGAAAAGGAAAATATGAGGAATTACATTTTATGCATAAAAGACACAAGTGATGGCAGAACAACATGACATTACAGAACCTCAACCTTTTTAAAAACAATCAACATTCCTGACTTCCTGTCATAATTTGTTTCATTTATTGATTTTACAATGCTAAAAAATTAACCTTCAGTTGGCAGAGGGAAGTTCTTAACATCATGTACACTGAAATTTGTCAAACCAGAGAATCTGTGATTATTCAAGCAAAGATTTATTTCAAGCACCTCTACTCATGTTTGTCTTGGTGTCCTGTTTGCACATTTAGCAGTTTCTAGCCAAATCAGGATTTCAAGCATAATTTTTTTATATTTAGAAATTAATTTAAATAACAATAAAGAGTGGCTTTTCTAGGACTTAACAGTTGCATTAAGTCAGGGATGGGAACCGGTTTCCAAATTCCAGGTTGAATTTTGGAACTCTAATAAAGACAAGTTTACAGCTGCATTTATGTAAAATGGATGCTATGAGAGGTTTATCAGTAAATAATTAAAATAGAGGAAAAAAAACAAGCTAAGAGAAAATTAATTCCACCATATCCTGGTCAGCAAGTCTGAACCTTTTCTCCTGTTCCCATGAACTGAGGGAAAGTCTCTAATCTATTCTGAAGTTCACATCATCTGTAACAGTACCTACACATGGAAGAGAAAAGAAGAACCTGTTTCTCAAAAGAACAATCATTAGTACCTGCGACTCTGAGTCTCTGAAGGTTTCTGTGATCTAAGCAAATTTAAACACTGCCAGACTTGATTTCCCTGCTTAAACAACAGTAAAGGAGTCGCTGATACCAAACAAAACAGCATTTAAAGACTTAACACTTCTTCCACTAACACAAGAGTTGAATCTTTTTTTTTTTTTGACTGACTAATCACACAGGTTTAATCTCTTCAAATAAAGCTTTGAAAATTCAAAATCAGAAAAACTGGAATTATAGAATATGGTAATTGAGGAAATTTCCCAGTGATACTGTAAATAAATGTTAAATACCTACCTACCTACACACAGGACCAAATGAAAGCAGGAAAGTGAACAAAAACATACTCAATTTTTAATTAAGGTTTTGTGGGGTGGAGGGAATTGTTTCCTTTAAAAGAAAGGAACTAAAGTCCTAAAACAATGGCAAAGTTGAGCCTTAGGCAGCTAAATAATTACCCTCAGTTTTCAAGGCTCAGTCCTCTGTCTATAAAGCAAACTGCTGTGTACTTAGGGCTGAAAAAAACCCCAACAACCATAAAACCCACTTTGTAGACATTTAAGTTTAGGTCTTCATGAGACATTTCTTTAACTTAAATAGAAGAATATTACATTTAACGCTTTCCATATAAAAAGCACCAGCACTGCCCAACAAACCAGGTACTTTGCCTTTCTGGAACCAAAGGTCACCCCGTTGGCTGCATCTGATAAACTCTAAAGCAATCCAGGAGCCTCGCTCCTTCTAGGAGTCCGGAAGCACCAGACAAACTGATTTGCTCCTTCCTGTTGCAGAAAATTAAAAATCTCACTTATACTCAGAGGACTCTAAAAGCCTCCAACAAAAAGGTCTTGCAAAGCACTTAACCAAAGCCAGAAGCTTGTCAGAGCGGAGTGCTGGCAGGACAAGACAGGAGGAACGAAGCCCCTCTCCTGACTGCCACAGGCAGCAGCCCACGCGTGCTGCGTGTGCCAGGGTGTTTGTGTACATGTGGGGTGAGTGTGCAGCTCCCTGCCTTCAGCAGAACCTGGGCTTCTGTGTCACACGGAACAGGCTGTGTCACACAGAACAGGCTGTGTCACACAGAACAGGCTGTGTCACACAGAACAGGCTGTGCCCAGCAGGGCTCAGGCACAGACGATAACCCAGGAGCAGCTCTGGGGTGCAGGGACTGCAAACACAACTCAAGGGAACCGCCCTACACCGGGACAGAAATGACGGTATCTGACAGGAAGCCGACGTTTGCTCTGCTGGGCTGCACCTTTACAGCACCAAGAGCTCAACCTCACGGTAAACCTTCACGATATTTGTACAAAGGCAGGGGATTTCCCTTGAGACCAACCCTCAGATTTAATAAAACACTGGAGACTAACTTGATTAATAGCATCTGTCTTGCAATGCATTCAAAAACATATCATTTTTTGATGGTCCAATTGTGGCTCATTCTACAGAAATGCATACTGACCAGTTCATCTTAATCCTTAGATGGTTTTATCATCTCTCCTGTCACTATTGTCTTTGATAAAGGATTATCTGACAGTTATAAGGGCTTTTGTTAAATTATCCCATGCTTCTTTCACTAAACCTGGCACCTAATCAGCCCAAGCGAGACAAAATAACACTATTTACTCTCTTGTTGGAATTTGAGTAAAAATTCCCATCATTCAACTGCAATTCTCACATTAAACCCCATTGGATTCTATGAATCACAACACATAGATCATTTTTCACAAGTACAGTTTGTGTGTTGTCGTAATTTTCTGGAAATGGGAAGGGACAGCCGCAAGCCACACACAGTCACAATCCATATTTCACAACTTCCTGAAGAGCTAAACAAAATTTTATACGTGATACCTGTGCAACAGACTGGACTGTATTCAGCAGATTCGTATTCTGCAGAAAAAAAAATGTTGCTAAACAAAGGCCAAGAGGAAACATGAACATTACAGTTTCCTTATCTCGTTTTCCTACAGATCAGGGATGCACTGAGTCAAAAGGAAAGATTCAGTGAAAATGTGCATCACATCTCAGTCCTGCAAACCTTTCTCAACCATCCTTGCCCAATTACTTTTAGCTGTAATTAATCACCTAAAATCCATCTAAATCAAACTAACATCTACACCTGCCTTTTATTTTAAATGTCTCTTTTTAAAAGAGTGGAGAGGTATGGAAAGCTGGTTTAACAAGCACACTGAACCCATTGTTTATGGCCTCTATAAACATGGCTTAGTAAGAATTACTGACTTAATCAGAGAGAACTTATCTCCTGGTGAAAAGAGCACTTTAAATTTCAGAAATGGCACCTTTACTGTGAAAATCTCTTAACTTTTCAAACAAACTCCGGGGGGCCTTAAACACCAGGTCCGTAAATAAGCGCAGTCCGGGTGCCTGCCCTGCTCACAGGCAGTCAAACACTTGAGTCATTTAAATGCTTTATGTGGAAGTTCACAAAAACTCAGAAACCATATTTTAATAGAAGTATTAAGGGGTGCTCCTCCATCTCACTCCTGTCACACCCTAGAAGCAACATTCATCCGTAACAGTAACACCAGTTTACACTAAATGGTATTTTATCATCACTGGCTACAGTTGGCAGGTTTTGCGTTTTCTGCCATAAAAGAATTGTAAGTTAAACTTCTTTCAGCTGAACAATTTCAATGAATAGTTCAATTTAAAACAAAACAAAACAAAAAACCTCCATAACCATCAAACACCAGCACCCCCTGCCTTTCCTCCCACAAACCAGGTTTGCGGAACTGCATGGCTAAATTGCTGCCAAAACATAAACCAAGTGATCATGAGGTTTTGTAACCAGATACAAACGTGATCAACATATTAAAAAATGTTGTAACAGTAAAAAGGTAACGCACCTTCCACCAAATCTTCTGGAAAGGCAGAACTCGTAACAAAAACTAACATTTTAGCTAGCCTGTGCATTAGGTTTGGAATCGTTAAGAAAGTATGATTCACAAAAAGTCTAAAATCCATTTGCTTAATGACTTGTCCCTACTGAATTAATAGTTTCCATTTATTTTCTTAAGGAAAACACCACAACGCTGCAGACAACAATGTGTCAATCTGGCTGCCAGAAGCAGGAAAGGCAACGGATATAAAATTTTATTATTTCATGCCCCAACAGCAGCCAGAAGGACTTAATGAAATCATGGCCAGATTTACAATCTGAAATGGCTATTCAGCAGACAGCTCTGCTTAAGCGGGATGTGCCCCCTGACCCCGCAGCCCTTTGATCCGGGCACAGCAGGTGGGCTGCCCCCCCAGCACATCTCCCAGCCTTCCGCCCGCCCGGGCACCCTGAGCCTCTACAGGTGATTCCCGAGATCCTTATCACAAGCAGCTGCTGCCAGCTGAGTGACAAACAGCACCCGGGCTGCCCCTGCACCGTGGCACACGAGAAAATCCTCTCTGCTTCTGGGGAAGGCTGCTTGGTACTGCAGGGCTTGGCCTCTGAAAACTCCCCCGCAGACATCCCCTCAAATCCCTTATTCACACGCCGTTCTCTCCGTTTTCCCAAGAACTGGATAAAAGACAATTCCATAAGTAATCTGCCATATTTTTAGAGGCATTTTATCAATGCTCCAGAAACCACCTACAGCCATACTGGTAATATTTGTGAGTGGCTAAACTGCATTTAGGGGTTTAAGACCTGGATTCAAGTTAATCTATAACCCCTTCATTAAGATCCTATGGAAAAGCTGCACTTCTTCAGTTTCAAGTAGAAAAGGCATTGATTTACTAAGTATAAATGGGTGGAAAAAGCTAATTACTGCTTCTCACCCCAATCAAAAATATAATTAACACTACCAGTGGCAGATGCCGGTGGTCAATGCATTCTCAGGGTGTGCTGTGGGGAAGGGGAGCCCCATGGCAGGGTCAGGCCCGAGCCCAGGGTCGCAGAACCCGTGCTAAGGGCTCGTTAGCTCAGAGCCAGTGCACGCTAGCTGGGCTATGGTCACACGGGATCCCAAGGAGAGCATCCTCACCCTGAGCCAGAGCAGGGCAATGTGCCAGAAAGGGCTCCCCAAACGTGCTGGGGTTCAGAGGGCCCCAGTTCCACTTCCCTGGCTGCACAAGGAGGCATTATCGACACCAGCTGAGGTCAGCCACCGTGTCCTCCAATGTGTCACACAACAGGAATTCCACTGAACCCTTCTTTTCTCACACGAACATCTTCACTGATACAAGGTTTAAGTAAAAATAAAACTGTTCATGCAGCTTGTATGATATACACAACTGTCCTCTTTCCTTATGAAGAAGGTTAGAAAAGCCATCTGAAATGCAACGTGTAGTTTCACACTCCAATTAATCCTGGATAATCTCGCAAGAATTACCATTCTAAATGGCCAGAAGTCCTTGAATACCTGAAATATTAATAAAAAATACAAGAAATGCTTTTCAAATCATTAATTCTAACTCTAAATGCTGGGTTTGTGCCCCCAGCAGAGCAGAAGGGTGGATGTTCCCGAGTGGATCCCGGCACACTGGAGTTGGCTGCCACAACTCCACATCTCAGAGCCCAGCACAACCATCCTCGAGAGTCAATCAAAACCACATGTGCCCGAATTCCAACAGGGATCGCTAGGTCAAGGGCATTCCCCCTCCATCAGCACCATCACACCGATAACCTTCCTACAGAAACAGTCGTTTACTCCGACAAAATGCAAAAGGCTGCAGCTAAGGTTGACACAGCTTCCAACACAAAGGGCAATTTAAGATAATTTGAAGACTAAAACAGCCTACAGTGCACAGGCAGAAAACAACATTATGAAAGGGGTGTATTCTTTTGATAGAGTTTCATTTTCCTATCTCATTATTTATCACTACTAAGTACTTATCTTCATCTAATATGAATTCAATTAGTTCCGTAAGCATGTTCCATTATTCATGTGATAGCTCCAGCCTTGCTTATCCAACAGCTTATAAACTTTTAGCCTTCTTTGAAGTCACTTTATGGATTGCTAAATGGAAATCTTATAAAGAATGACTAACTAGGTGATGATAGAAAAGCTGAAAAATAAGAGCACAAAACACAGCTCTGTATTTTCTAGCAAGGTTTTCCCCCATAAATCAGTTGGAGCCCTCTGACCTATAACAGGAGATTATCTTATCTCACTGGAGAACATTTCAGTCACAGCAAATTAGATTTAACAGTCAATGGATAGGCTTGATATTTTAATCATAAGAAAAATTTGTCATTTTCCATTAAAATAACTGTTCCTTCTACAGAGCCCCCGTGGAACACGGGAAACTGCAAACTAACTTTAAGGTACCAAACAGTTCAGAAAAAAAATCTGTCTTTTGTTTAAAATCACCAACACTTCTGCTTCTTCCAGAGGCCCCATTCCAAAACTGGGACAGCAAAAGCCACAGAAACAAGACTAGAGGTAGGAAATTTTTTTCCCTGTATCCCAAAGCCCTTCTTGCCTTCACACCACAGCTGTCTCTGGGCAAGACTAGGCTGCCAACGTTTGCACAAGGAGGACAAATCCAGCCGTGGGAGCTGCAGGGGCAGAGCCTGAGCCCACACTTACCTGGAGCACCCCGTTCACACCAGGGAAAGGGCACACCTGCCTCAGCTGCAGTGCAGGAGTGGGGAATGAATGCCTCACCCTGCACTGGAACATGTGGATTAACAAACACTTCAAAAGTCCTATTTGCTGAAATTTCAGCATATAGAGAAAAAGGAATAATGGCAGTAGTTTGTACCTCTAGTTTATAAAATTATTTTTATATATAAAAGATAATGTGTTTTTTAAAATGCACAACTGCCAGATCATGAGAAAATGAACTGCTGTTGCAACCACGATGTTGTTCTAACAAATAAAACACCCAGCTTTAAAAGGAAGGGACAAAGAGAGTGGGCATGCAGCACCACAAACAGGCTAAGAGGTAACCTAGGAACTGCTCAGCTCATGTGACAAATGTCACCTTTCCCTTGCCCAGGGCACAGAAATTCTGCAGCAGTTGCCACCAGACAGATCCACCAGCCACAGTGAGGTTTTACGTTATTTGTCAGTGGAAAAAGCAGAGTTAGCTGCAAGATGCAGTTCTGTCTGTATTCAATTTATCCATAAAAGCAGAGAAAACAGTTTGGTTTATTTATTTAATTTATTTGATAAGGCACTTTGAATAACTGTACTTTGCCAAAGCGTGTCTGTGTTCCAGAATCTCCGGCTATTCAAAAGCCAGACTGGATTTAGTACTAAACAGATTTTTTCACAAGTTACTAAAATGGATGAAAATTGGCTTCTCCAAGAACAACTCCTTTTTTTGAGTTTTTACAGATGGAGTTTGGAAGGCCCACAGAGCCCTGCAGTTTGAAACACGGAGACAAAGGAAGAAGCAATGGATTTATGGAGCAAGGCAGAAGTGAAACATCACACAAAGCAACTCCAAGGTGTAATTATTAATTTCTCTTTCTGTATGCATTCCCAGACCAACCACACAACTCATTGTGAGCACAAATGTCTGTGAAAGCTGACAGGTGTGTGTATGGAGATATTACCCCATAATATCTACCAGCTCTGTCTTTTACAGATAACCACAATAATCACAGCAGTGACTGCCTGGGATGGATACAGGGCAGAAAGTTTCTCAATCAATTGAAAAATACATTTCTTCCTAGATATTCCCTTGCTCCTGCCTATGTAGTATCCAAGGGTGATTATGAGAAGCCCCTTGAACAGAAGCACATGATGTGCAAACAAATGTACGTGTTGACTTTTAAACTAATTGGTTATTCACGAACACATTGTACTGCAATTCTTTACTTGATTTAGTAGTATAAAGGGCATAAAAAATAATCTGTACCCAGGATGGTAAGAAGAAGAAAAAAGACATCCTTCACATGCAATCTATCTTCTCATGAATAAACTCACTTCTGAATTACTTCCCATTAATGCTGGAAAAGTGGGGATGTTGCACAGCACACACAGGGCATCATCATTACACACATTTACCCTAGTGAAAGAATACTGATCAATATTTCCAGAGAAATTACGCATTTTTATGGACAATACAAGAACAACTGCTCTAGTACCACACATTCCTTTATGTGATGCAAAACCCCAGCTTTGTAAAGCGTTCTGTATCCTGAACACGAAGGCTCAATTTCCAAACAGGACACAGCTCCATGAACTTCCAGGGGCACTCCCAGCTCGCCAGCCCTGCCCCAAAGAGGCAGAGCTCCCTGGGCAGCAATGCCTCTTCCCTCCCGGAGCTCCTGGGGAACGGGCACAGCCAGTAAGGATGACAACTTTCACACGCAGCTAAGTCAGTATCTTTTGTTGTCCCCCACATACTTTTGAGGAAAGTCATCGACTGTTTCACCAGTACTGGAAGCAAAAGCAAATGTGTTATTTCCACTTTTAGAGTTTTTAAAAAGTCACATGAATTACTGGGAATTGTTTATATGAGAAGCTTTCTGTGAGGGCTGGTTCTCTGCCAGCTTTGTGTTAACATTAACAGCAAGTTCCTTCTTTTCAGATCTTTTGAACATTAAAAAAATTACAATCTGTCTGCGAAAACCTAAAAGAGAACTGTAACTGTCAACATTGTGGTTTAATATCGACTCTGCCTTTGTGATTGAGTCCAACCAAGGCACTGAACTGATTAAATGGAGCCCCAGGGTGGGGAGGGGAGCACGACGTGAGCTTGTCACCGCCGAGCTGCGAACGGGAAGTCTGCCCAAGGAGCACAGGGGAGCAAATAACGCTCCTGAAGATTCAACATTATCATGTATGCTCCACTCAATTCCCTCATCACTCCCAAATTAACAGGATTATTTCATTTTTAAGCATATGAATGAATGTGTAATTGCTTGCAGAATTTGGCTCTAAATCACAGCACTATATATAGTTTCAGAAATGGTGAGAGAGACTTACCTCCATCAAACTTAAGTGTATTCCAATGAGGTAGGGCATGGGGGCACTGTGGAGAGGAAAGAAAACCTGGCTTTACATCCTCATAACAGCGAGTAACACACATGACTTATAAAATTAGCTACAGGAAAACACCAGGGAACTGGATTAGATTTTCCTTAAAAAATAACAGATACATATATACAAACAAATCACATGTGAACAAAATGTTATTCCGTATTTGAAAGACTTTTGTTACCGTGCAATGGCCTCCCACTCCTGTATGACGTCACGTTTTCTTGACATCAGAATTTCTAAGTGACTAAGCTGAGGCAGGTACCTAAGGACAGCTATTAAACATATCCCTAACACTGGGGTCTTTTGTTGGAAGACCAAACAAAATGTGTTACTGCAATTTTAAAAACATACCCAGACTTTTCTAGGGGTATTCTTTCAAAAATTGGATCCTGTTGTAGTGTCAAGTGCTTCATTTAATGTACATGTATCACCCAGTAGTACAAGTTCACAATTCTTTCAATGAGTCCAGACACATTTTTAAGTAATTTACTTTTAAGTATAAATCTTGACATGTTTTCCTTTGTAGAAGAAAACATAAAAAGTGCTTTTGAAGGCCCTGATAAACTCCAGAGTCCCTGGGACATCCGCTGATACCAATACTCCCCTCAGAACACAAAACTTAAACACCCCAGAGGCTCTTGGGCCAGGCTGCAGCCTCGGACACAGGTGTGACACCTTTGTTAGCTCACAGAACACCAGCGTTTAAGGGAAGACTGATCCTTTCCATCCTCCTTCCCCGATGGGAGCAAACACCGAGCAGGACCCGCTCCCAGCAGTCCTGAATGGGAGCTGCCTCTCTGTGTACAGGATTTCTGATATTAAGCTGCTCGCAGACTCCCCTCGGCAATCAGGGACCGGCAGCAGAGCCATCAGCGAGGCTGCCAGAGCTGCTAATTGCAAATATGGCACATCCTGCCTGCGAAACGCAGCGCACACAGACAGACACAACTTCTAAAATAGAGTCTCAGCTCGCTTTGGATACAGAAGCTCAAAGAGCTCATTTTCAATTTCAGATGAAAAAATGAGAGAAATGTCACTGTACTGCCTTGGATTAAAATATCTCCCATATTGCTGCTCTAAGCTGGTGCCTACTGCTCAGTAAGAGCAGTACGGTGCTGAAAAGGCTCCTGAGACACCAGGCCAGCAAAAATCCCTGCCTCTCCTTCTCCTGAAAAATACCTTAAAAATATATTTACTGATAAGCATATTAATATTTATGATGTTTATTAATACGCCCCCTCACACTGCCACTCTGTAGGATGCTCTACTGAAGTGGAAACAGCCTCTTCAGCAGCCATTTCATGTGAAACCGTGGTTTTTCCTTTTGAAGACATTAAACACATCCAACTTCCAAAGCCCCTTCCCAGTTCAGTGGCAGAGCACTCACGCCAGGGCCTTGTCCCACATCACTGCAGTGAGTGCCTGGCCCAGGCTGTGCCCCCACGGCCCCTCGGGGCAGAGCCCTACAGCACAGAACTGTCCTGCCCGCTCTGCTCGCAGGGAATTCCACAGGTGACAGCTGAACATCCCCAGTCCCTGGGCACTCTGACCACGCACACGACACACGAGCGCTGCTCAGCAAGCGCTGTTTGCGCTGTCACGGCGCGTGTCTGATCTGTGACAAACACCATCCGTCACTCCAGTGCCCACAGCCCAGCAGCAAGGAAACAGCCAGCAGTGTTGTACTCGGAGAACGAAGCACTGCCCTGGCTCTGGCTGCACAACAGCCCCGTCAGCCGGGCTCAGCCGCCCCGGCCCCTGCGCTGCCACTGCCACCAATGTGCTTCCAATTAAGGACTTCCAGCAACGCGACAGCCTCAATCCCCACCGTACAGAGTCGGAACCTCGGCAGGAAGTCTTAAGCCTGCAAATGTCTCATCTAGTGGAACCTTCGCTAATGTAATGAAAGGAAGCAGGAAGAGTGCAGTATTCCTAAAAACCAGTCATTTATTTACATCTTCAAATGGAGGAAGAAAAGATACTGCTTAAGGTACATGGATCAGCTTTGGATGCAAAGACTCATCTTTTCAGTTTTGGGGTGACAAACATTACATGTAAAGGCAATACAGCACATAAAACAATTACAAGGACTGCATAAATAACCTCAATAAAATATAATTCTGGTAAAGAGCACAAATATTTCCAATAAAATCTACCAGAGAGAGATTCTATTCTTCCATCATCACTCATCAACATGACTGAAAAGGAAACACACCTAGAAGTAAATGCTGAAAGTTCATGTCAGGCTTCATAAATTGCTTTTATCACCGTTTCTCTTGACCAGGAGTTAATCATAGGCCATTATTTAAGTAGACCTTTCGCATCCTGTGCAGGGGAAGGTGGTGCGTCCCCCCTTCCCCACCCAGGGCACACCGGAACAGCCCTTCCTCACTGCAATTCAGGTCCTGAGATGTGGAACACTCCAGGAGTTTTTAATATTTTATCAGGGTAGATTTGTACTTGCAAGACTTCCAAGAGAAGTTCAGCGAGACACATCCCTTGTATAAAGGGCAGAAACACTCGGCACAACCTTTAATCCTTCTGGGAGCCCTGGCAGATTAAAGGACTTCCCTTCAGAGCAGGCCTTCCCCACTGCCTGACACTTCATCAGTCCTAGGGCTTCTCACAGCCACAACTACTAATTACTCAAAGTTGTTTGCTGGCAGCCAATAGCCATTAAGTGCAAAATTAAGAAGTATCAGTTTCTACCACATGTATTTACTGCTCAAACAAAGTGCCTGCATGAGCCTTTCGGAACAAAGAGAGGGGTCATTACTCCTCTTGTGCTACACTGGCTCCCAAGGCAATCAGCCTTATTTATAATCAAATGAGTTATATAGGTAAATATCAAATCATTAAAGTAGCAATGCATAAGCATGAATATGGATTTTGGGGACATAATGGCTATATATTGCCCATTTATTACAGTTGCATTTTTACAATTTCTTTAATTCGTTTCCTTAGGCAAACGAGAGACCTCTTAATTATGCTCCCAAGAGGTGGGCAACTACTAATTGGAAGAGAAGCAGGTGAAATAGAGGGACATTTCTTCTTAAGTGAAAAAAGCCCAGCCTTGAAAAATACTGCAATTCACCAGGAAAAATAATGTAAAAGCCCAAGGATCTCCAAAAGGTTCCTATTTACAGCTACACGGGGATTTCACCATTTTGCTTCATTGTTCCAGGAAAATAGATGAGCTCACATTTACCACATTCACGTCTCGATATACAAACATTGACTTAACGGGTGGCTCTCTCCCACCACTGGTACTCCCCTCTCCAGGGCAGTCTCCCGATTTCTCTTCGGATTCCTCATTGAAATGCAACAGAATTCCACCCAAAATTTATTGGGGTAATTGATGCAAATTAGAAACTTGAGTGCAGAAATTGGAACAATGCAGAGAACACACAGCTCCTGGGCAGCAGGGGAGCAGCTACAAGAGGCTTTAGAGAGTGCCCAGGTGTGCCAGCCTCAATGGAAATGCCCACCAAGAGCTCCCCGGGCAGCAATCTTTGTTTCCCAGGAGCGGGAGGACTCCAGCTCCCCCCTCCACCTACTCAGAGGAGCATATTGACTATGCAGATTTGGAAAATAGGAGAAAGGGAGTGAAAAAAACTCCTGGAGAAAGGGCAAACTGCCCCAACAGAAGGGTTTGTTCAGCAGCTGCGCCAGGGTGCTCCCAGAATATATTCATGTTGGCTGCTAAGCTGTCTGTCTGATAGAAAAGACTGTTTTAATCACCCTACAACATGTACTGTTGCTTCTGGTGACAAAGCTCTGGGGCTCAGCACACACTCAGCTGTGTCCCAGCTCAGCAAAGACGGGCTTTTGTAAGGGCTCGTTTTAAACAGACACCGAGAGCAAAAAGGAAGCAAACAGACACAGTGGGAGTGGGTTTACAGCACACAGAAACAAACTGGAAAAAGTAGTGAGGAAAATTGATACACTGCTTCCTTCACATCATGATATGTTTAAAGTCCCAATAAAATAGACGGACAATCTGGTCAAATTCAAGTAGCTGTATGTGCCTGAGTATCGATGCTTGCTGGCAGCACCTCACTGACCAGCACTTCTGGCACCTGCTGGCATGTGCTCTGAACAAACAAAACCCAACCAAACGGCCCAAACCGAGCAGCAGCAGTTGTGCTTCTGTACTTCCACTGCTGCTCTGCATGCAAAGGAACAAGCAATTGTGCACTAAGGTGTGAAATCTAATGACAGTATTTTAGTCTACTCCACCCAAAATCTTTCCCTGGCCTGAAAACACATTGGAGAGCAGCGCCTAATTAAAAAATAAAAATAAAGGATAGCGCTCTTCCCCTTGCTTCCCCTCCCACCCCTTGTCCTCAACTAATCTACATGACAAGGATGAGAAGACTGAAGTCATTCCAGATCCATGGAGGATCCACCACCAGCACTGACTCAGCATCTCCACTACAGAGCAAGCGCACTGAGAACAAACATTTGGGAGACACAACCTTTTGGCATTTTCAGTTCTGAGGGGAGGTACATCAGTGAGGAATGCAGGGGAACAGAAATATTAAGTTTAAGAAAATCCTTTCAAGAGGGAAATGGGAAGCAAAAGGCAAATAATCACAGGTGGAGTACACTTTTTTTCAAAAACTTTCAAAGATCCCGAGTGACACAGTCTATCTATCGTTCTGTGAGTTTCAAAAGAGCAGAAGATTGAAAAGCATCACAGCACAGTCAGTAAATGAGCACGGCCAACTGAATGAACAAGATATTCTGTATTCGTAAGAACTGAAGAATTCTCATTGCTTTAAGTTTTGTTCCCATTTCAGCTCTCTAAAATCCTTATGTCATATTTGCAAAAGAAATAACCAGGCAATAATTAAAATTAAATGAAACTCTTCTATTTTAAATAATCTCAGGTCATTTCCCTTAAGAGGCAGACAGCAGTTAGCAGAAATACTGCCTTAAAGCAGGGAGCAGGGAGCTGATTGCTCAGTCCTCCCAGGCAAAAACGACATCTCCAAGTTCACACGGTTACAAAATAGATGATGGACTCTATTTTGGGAAATACACTTATGGCACATAAATTGTTGCTAAATTGACTTACTCAAACAATGACAGAGTGTGTAGCTACCTCTCCAATTAAAGTTCCTGGCTGGGTAAGGAAATCAGTAGCTGCATTTGTGAGCTGCCTAACAGTTGTACATTTTGAAACCATTCTTTGCACACAGAGTGGCTCCCTCCTGCCATGGCCGGGTGCTGGCCACGACAGAATCCCCTCAGTGATGCTCAGTGCCTCGTGGCTTTCTCTCCTGCCCCAGGCTTTGCTTTTTGCACCCTCTGGGCGGGCCCCTCTCCCTGCCTTTGTCAGGAAGTCGATGAATAACTGATGTCAGAAGGCAAAGCCTGTGCTGAGCCCTGCGAGCAGCAGGTACCTGAGGGGAGCTGGGGCAGCCTCTCCAAGTGTTAATTACACGTGAGAAGCCCATTATCCAGGGAAAGGCACCTGCTGGCACTGCAAATGACTGGGATCTGCCCTTCCTGCGCAGGGAGCCAGGGAAGGCTCATTTCCCCAGGAGATAACAGTCTTTAGATTCCGCTCCCTGCATCCCCCACGCAGGCACACACTTAACATTTAAATCAGCTGCAGAGGAGCAAACTTCCCTTCAACCTGCACCTTTCCGTTTCTAGGCTTCACTCACTGCTGGTTATCCCAGCTGGGTCCCCAATGACAGCCACATCAGGAGAGGACTCCAGACGCTCTAAGAAACGTGCACAGCGTCGTGGGTCTGAGTGACACACACACCCATAACACACACACAAGCACTGCACACACACAGGGCCTTACCAGCAGTAGTCCAGGAGATGTGGGGGCAGGACAGGAATGTAAACGTGCTGCCAGAACATCGGGTAGAGCATGGCTGCGGACCCATGGATACAGGCAGTTAACTGGAAAAGACACGGCAAAACCACAGCGTAAATGAGAGAAACCCCGAGCTTCAAACGGGAAACTTAGAGGCAAGAAAGTAAAGAACCAATTCAGATTTCCTATCAATGCTCGATTAGAAAATACACAGCACTGCTGGTAAAAACAAGGGTCTCGGGGGGAGCATGACTGTTTGTCATCCACCTGACTTTGTGAACAGCTGAGAACAGGACTCACTCAACAAACCCAACCTGCAAAGAACACCCAGCATTTTATAAAGCAACAGAAACATGGAAATGCGAATACAAAGGGAACTAAGAAATAGTAATGGCAAATCTCCCAAACCTGGAAATTACCATCCATTAAATATCCTAAAACTGCTCTGAAATTATAGCACAAACTGAAAAAAAAGTGACACGCATTTCTTAAAAACACAGTACACTAAACCCAGTGATTAGATCTTGATGATTCAAAAGGGAATTTGATTTAATTGCCCTTCACCTAATCATTTGATCCATTGAATTTCTCAGTTCTATTGTTAAAAACTCATGAAGAAGACTTTTGACGTGGCAGGTACCGAAATAGCAAAGGCAAGTGCCAGTGATGCTGTGGCGAGAATCCTCACAGAGGAAATTACTGCTCTCAATCCTATTTCAAACAATAATTATTAATTTGGAAAAGAAGATAAGCAGCATATTTGTTGCATTCACTAGGGATATTAATATGGAGAAGGTGGTAATGCTCAATAAGGCAATCTCAGCAAAAGCTGTAGGCAAAACACTGCAAGAAGAGGACACGAGCACACAGGCTTGGGGAAACCAAATCAATCAATGAGAGCACTCCCACAGACACACCCAAGGCACACTCGGAGGTGACAGGGAAGAGTCCCATCCGCCCTGCCCGTGTTCCAGTTCAGCGTCCTTTCACCCAGGGACAGCCAGCACGGGCACCACAGCGTGCTTCACTGGGGAGATGTTCTGAACACAACACTGACAAACCCTCCTGGTGCTCGCAAGGCAGGAGGAAACTGAGCATTTCATGCCTTCTGGGCAAGGGGAAGGAGGGAGAGCGCTGCTTCCGAGTCCTGAGGAGACAAACTCTACAGGACCGAGGTCCCTGTGGTGGCCTGAAGGCGACCAAGATCAAACTAAGCAAAGACAAAGCATGACATTAATCCTAATTCAGTTAGAGGAGGCGTAACCTTAAAAAAAACCCAACCCTTATTATTATTAATTTCCATTAAGACAGACCAGTGAATCACAGACTTTGCAAAGGGAACTCATGGCTGGTAAAGGAAGAGGTCTGGATGAGCTAAACCAGACCCTTTGGGCTCCATGTCAGGGAATATCAGCTACAAGTGGGGCTAGTTTGGGTTCTGCTCATTGCCAAAGCCCTTCTGTGAGCAACAGAACCTGGTGGTGCAATTAAAATGCAGATCAGTGGGAAGGAAGGTGGAAGACTGGCCTGCATTTTATGTGTTACTTTTATGTCTCTGAACAACACAGCCCATTTAAAAAAAAATTTAAATTTAATTCTAGGTTAGGAACTTCTTCTCTGAGGATCAAGTGGATGATTTCTGCCATTACTACACAACATGGTTGAGGCTGTAGAGGAGAGAACTTCGTAATCCAAAGAGGCCCATTCCAAGCCCCCTCCCGCTGGCTTTAAAACTCAGCAAAAAATGCTGAAACATCCTCAGTGCTCAGCACTGCAGACATTTGAGCAGGAGCTGACACCTGCTTTGGAGCCTCCCACCGGGCAAGAGTTCAGGTGACACCCGAGCAGGGGTGAGTCCCAGCCTGGCCTCCAACTCTGCCCTTGGAAGGGCTCAGAACCCCAGCAGATCTGCTGGAGAGCTCACCTGAGCAGTGAGTGTCACCCAGAAACAAGCACGTCATGGTAAGGCAGCCTGAGAACAGCCCGACTGGCAGAACTACGGCAACGCAGCGTTTGGAACTCGGATTAGTTCCACTGCTCAGCTCCGTGCAGCTGTTGCTGGGGGCTGTAAGGAGATCACTGTGGAAGGGACGCTCTCAGTCACTGGGCACTCCGTGCAGCTTTATATTTAATGCCCTGAAAGCCTGATTTGAGCAAATGGAATCAATGGGATTTTGTTACAAATTTGAAAGCACTAAGCTGATGCTGAACTACACGAGGCCATTTCCCAGGGTGTTTCACCCCTGGCTGCTGACACTTACACACTGGGCAGGACACGGCTGCCAAGGTGCAATAAGGACACTGAGGAAAAGAACCACCTTTTGCATGGCTGTACAACTGGGGGTTTGAGCTCCTTGGGGCTAAAAACCAAGCAGAAAGCTGAGCTGTATCAGAACGAAGCAGTGAAAGCAGGGCTGTCACAAAGGCTCTGGGTGAAGGCCAAGAGCTACGGGGACAGCAGCAGAGCTGGGGCACCAGAGCTGGGCAAGCCCTGAGCTGTGAAGCACCACAAGGACATGGCAGTATCCAACTGATCACATGTTGCTGTAATTCCTCACCCTCAGAGCCCTGAGGCTCATCAGACCCTGCCAGAGAATAATGTCGTGTCAGAGCTCCCCGTGCCACGGCAGAAGCGGCACAGGAAGCTCTGCTCCAGGATCAAAGGGGCATCCATGTCAGAATGGGATTCTGCTTTGTGTGAAAACTCCCAAAATCACAGGAAAATTAGGTGAAGAAATGCACTTCAGTGTGATGAAGCCAAACACAAACATCCCTGAAGTCCCCAAGTTGAAGCCTTTTCAGAGCTTCATGTAAGACACCTTATAATGAGAGCCAGCGTGCTGCTGCCCTGCTCAGGCCGGGAAGCGCCCTGGGGCAGCAGAGCTGCAAGGTCTGAAGGAAAAGAGAACTCTGGTGCAAGGGGAGCTCTGGTTTCATTTTTGCAGCAGCATGCTCCCACCAGCAGGTGAGCTTCTGCCAAGCACAGGGGGTTTATCATTTTGGTTCATATCTGGCTTTTCTTGAGGAGCTGGATCACGGAACATGCAGTGAAATTTAACAGGAATAACTGCTCGAACATTTTGAGAAATTATCTGCATTTCCTTTTGTAGAAAAGCAGAATAAAATCCAAGAAAACAGCAATAATTTCTCCACAGGTTCAGTACACATGGTCTATAAAATAGCTAACCAAATACAGTTTTGTTCAGTTACCTCTAAATCTTATTCAACATAAGGATATAAGTATATTTAAAATCCAAATTTGATTTTGAGATGATGTAGCACAGATGATGTAGCACACCATAAAAGACTTTCTACCGAGGATGGTTTCGTTTTTTCTCTCCTACCTGGTATTAAATTCAAGCCCTAAGTCTGAAGCGTGTCTCCCAAAGCTAACAGAAATGAACTGCAAACAGGTGCCTCCCACCTTTTTGTTAAAAAGCTAAAAACCAAAACCACAGGCAGCAGCCCCTGAGCAGCACCCCAGGCTGGCTGCACCTGCAGAATGGGGCTTTGGTTCGTTTCCAGTGCCAAGGTCTTGGCTTGTGCCGAGCACAGGCTGAAAGCAGAGAATGCAGCTCCTTCCTGGGCTGGAACAGCGAGCGGCAACCGCTGGCTCCGGCCCAGCTCTTCAAACCTGTCCTACACTGCCACTCCAATCTGCCAGCAGTTTATATATAAAGTTGTAAGCTAAGAACACACAGTATGAATACCCCTCCCTCCCAAGAACCAGACGTGCTTTTATCTTGGACAGAGGCAAAAGGAAGAGAAATAGCAGAAAGAGAGGGAAAAAAACCCAGCCCCACTTGTGAAGCAGCTCATTAAGGAAGGCACAGTGACAGGTAAGTAATTCCTCTTCCCAGGCTCTGTCACAAAGGGAGAGATTAAACCAACCAACCACACAACCTCTGAAATGCTTTGGGCAGCCCTTCTCTTCTTCCCTCCTCTCTGATCATTTTCTGTTATTTTCATTCCATAGGTTGCTGAAATAAACACCTCTCCTTCATTTTATTCCATTACCAGACCTGGATGGAATTTTCCTTATTTTAGTAGTGAGGCCATAGAACACGTGGCAGATAGGGAAGTTAAGATTTTACAAGTTTTCTATGGTATTAAAGTTCATAACACTGAAATGCTTTCAGTTAAATGTGGGATTGATTGTAAACATTACTAATAATTATTATTAGGTCCCAGAGGTTATTGTAATTGTCCTCTTTTCATTCACCTTTCAAAACGATCCTGTAATAGTTATTCTGGGATTAAGGTGTTACTCCTGTCATTTCTCTGCCCTGTGCTGACAGACCATCCTTGGGAGGGTTTGTGGACGTCATTCCAGCCTTCCAGAGCATGCTCCATGGCAGAGGCAGCCTGAATCCCAAGCACAGAGCAGTCTGGCCATACAGCCAGACACCAGCCACAGCCACAGGAAACGGCAATGGCAGCTCTAGCTCAGCCAGGACTGCTCGAGTGCTCAGCCCACAGCACTAGAAAGCAAAATTAGTTAAACCATCTTCAGCACTCACAAAGGAAAGCAATCAATAGCCATTTACAGAGCAAACACGATGACCACGGAGCATTTGCTTTCATAAAGAAAATCACAATCTTATTGACTACTAAACCTTGAAATGCGTAACACAAAACTTTGAACTGAATCAAGCCCTGCGCTTGTTTTGATCTCCAGCCATTTTTAGAAGAGAGTACTCTAGAATATTCAGCAGCTTTCATCTCTCAGACACTTGATGGAGCCTAAGCAGCATTAAGACTAAACCTTATCAAACACAACTGCAAAACTGAGCACTGTCAGTGTACTTTAGCCCACTCCTCTGGTCCATCCGGAAAGGGTCACTAGAACATCCATTTGACAGTGTCATTTAGCTTTTTTTTTTCCTGTCAAGTAAATTCTGAAAAAAGGACTTCACTATGGCCTAAGTCTTTGAACATTCGTGTACCAAACAACCACAAAAATCCCTGTATCCAAAAAGTTCTTTTTCAGTTGAACATTGGGGGCCAACACAGGTTCTGTAAAATCCTCACATAAGGCACAGAACTGAGCTGAGTCCCCATAACTGAGGTTGAAAGATGGACCTGGAGTTAATCAGTTAATTGTCTACATATGACTGTAAGTAAAAAAAAAATAATAATACTGTGAATAGAAGAAATTATTGTGCATTTTACTTACAGTGCTCAGCTTACTACAGCAAATGAGGATGCGGCGTTCGTACAGCATACTGGCGTAGAGATGCAGCATGTTGTTGACATCAACTGCTACAAAATACTCTGTCAGATTTCTCTGGGGAGAGAGAAGATGATTTTTGACTCACGATATTATAAAACCAAGTGTCCTTATAAAAGCAAACAAAAAAACCAAAACTAAAGAGATTTCATCTTATTATGTTACATCCAGTACATGGCTTAACAAAAGAAAGCAGAATTTCATCTTATGGCCGAGGCCTTTCTAATTGCAGTATCTCCCCCCAAAGTTTTGTGGAGCTGGGTCTTGGAGCGATAAAAGTGATGATGTTCCACACACAGCTTTTTGAATACAAGATACTTCTCTGTGAAAAAAAATACTGTGTCGCTTTTACGGAAACTTCAAAGCCACCTGATAAAGTACCAAAAACCCCACACCACAACACCAAAAGCACCTCTCAGAGCCCATTCTAATACAACAAATGCAGCTGTGAGCTTAGTCTGTGCTAGAATAATTCGGACAATTGGAAACCCACCTGGGCATTTAACACATTAAAATCAGTTGTCTGAACTGAACCCCTCCCTTTGGGCACTCAGACATCCCTGGGTAGGAGACAGGAGCACTTCCCACGGGAAACTGAGGAAGGAGGCAGGGAATTCTCTCTCTGAGGATTTCACTTCTTAAAACATAGAAATTAAAGTAAAGGGAAGAGATGGAGGTAAAGGTAATACCCAAAAATGCTGAATTAGGGAATTTGTTTTCAAATAGCTTCTTACAGACATGAAAGGGTTGCTATCGGATAAAGACAGCCTTATACAAAAAGCACATGTGAGAGCAAAATTAGATTAGTCATGAATTCAAGTGCAATCTTAATCATCCTTAAATAAAAAAGTGCAGAAAAGCAAAAAGCAAATATGATTTAGAAACTTAAAGAAGCTCAACAAAGCCTATTAGCACTTTTGACAGATCCAAGATACTTGGCCTGAGAAGTCTGCCAAGATGCTTCATACTGTGCAAAAATATGTTCCCCAGCTTGCCATCCAAACACAAAGAACTGAAGGAAAATTAAGCATTGTATTTGGGAGACTTTGGTACCAGTATGTGGAGGGATAAAAACTGAGCTCATTATGGTTGGCTTCAAACATGTAAAATAAAACAATCATTCAGGTCTTTGTTACAGCAGAGCAGGAGCCACAGACAGGTACAGTCAAAGGAGAAAAAAAAAAGCCAACACATTTTGCCAAAAACCTATTAAACTATCATGTACTTTTTCTGTATTTCTCATCCCATCTGTGCTGATTAACATGATATTTTTGTCTAAACATAAGCTGTCTTCTCTACGGCTCTTCTTCCCCCTCTCACCCACCCTTCCACCACGCCAAAACACAGCGCGTGACGACACAAGTCCTGCTAATAGAGGGAATTAAAAGCATTTTTAAGGAGCCCTGAACTCCCTTTGATGCCACCCAGCTCAGGGGCATGGCAAAGCAGCAGCAATCCCTGCATCCAGCCTGAGGATGCGCTCTGCTCCACAGGGATCTGTTCGGGAGGCAACAGCCTCCACTGCGAGAGGAAAATAGACATGGGAACTTGATTTGCAATTGTTCTTCCATCGAGTTTATTGTGATGACATGACACACAAATGTACCTTCAGATGGAAAGATTTGTGAGGTTTTAGTCTTGTCTGCTCTCCGAGATTTGCCAAGGACACCTGGGAACCATGTGGGCTGCATGGAAATGTATTGGTACTGAGGAGATTCACGTGTTCCCTCGAAGTTGTATTTATAAGAAAGCTGTCAGCTCTGAAGCTGAAATTGGGACTTACACATGTATTTTGAAAGACATGTCTCGTAAGTGACAAAACCATGAATGAGTTAAATAAATACAAATGAAAGCGTTCCAATTTGCAGGATAATTGTTATGTATTTTGCTTCCTAGGATTTAAACCTTTCTTGGGGCAGTAAAAAGGGGGATTTTCAGAACAGGTATCCCTACTCCTCTCAAAATTCACCAAGAGTGTTACAAAACTCCCTCATGCTCCTCTGAAAGTTCATTCCCAGATCAATCATCTGATCATTTGCTGTTTAGCATCAATAAACACTGACTACACTGACTTCTGAGACTAAAAATCACGTACTTCTCTTCCACCATCATCCTAATGAGGAAGATGGACCCAGTGATACAAAAATATCTAGGACATCACCCCAAGAAAATGCCATCATGTCAGCCTGTTAACTTACCTGCTACTTCTGAAACACAACAGCTACTGGCAGGAAATCCAGCCTCGCACTGCATTTCCTGCAGCCAGCCCCATTTATTTCAGAAGTCACACTGCGTTTACACATCCCTCACCAAACTGCCGTCTCCTGAACCAGGGAAGGAGCTACAGAAAAGTGCCCATGCTAAATGGTTCTGTGACTCATTAAACACATTGATCTGACACAAGGTCAGATAATTCCAAGAGGTTTGTTAACATTCCAAACACAGCTCTCTGCAGCTCTCCATTCATCATCACATCCAACTTCAAACTTTGGCACCACTAAAACTTTTGCTAATATGGGTTTTAAGAGCAATTACTGGTAAGATACATATAACTTTTAATAAATCAGGTCAATTGATTAAAATACAGCACACTTATTCTCATTTAACATATTATTCCCTAATATGCTCCAATTCCACATGAAAGTTGCATTAACAGACAGATAAAAACCTCCTAAGAAATTACACAATCCTGGGACAGTGGAAGGTGTCCCTGCCCATGGCAGGGGTGGCACTGGGTAGGCTTTAAGGTCCCTTCCAACCCACATCATTCTGGGATTTTATGATTCTATGAATTATAACAGGATTTGATGGCTGGTTGAGGCTCAGGAATTGCTTCCTGAATTACACCAAACATACCATTTTTGTACAAAAATAAAGCACCTCAGAAGAAAGAGCACATCTATTAAATTTCCTGTCAGGAGATGTGTCAGAATGAAGAGTCTGCAACACAGAAAAACCAGCAACAGTGTTTTGAAAGCCAAACAAAAAGCCCGGAATGCTATCTGCTATACAAATCACCCACAAATGAGATGGAATGTCTTGATGATTCCCTTTTTTCTTTCATGCCATCAACTGAAGAATATGATGCTGAGACCGACCACAAAATGCTCAGGAAAGAAAACTGAGATGTCAGGCACAGGAGTTTGGCTGAGACAGAGCAGGAGCACATTAAAGAGTATTTAAGAGAAGCAAATGCCAGCATTGTCTTCCCACAGATTTATCATCTGGCTGGAAAGCTGAGCCAGGCTGGAACACACATGACTGCACGAGGCTTAAAGAGCCTCCAAAAAGTGGCTCTACAGAGCCCAGGTGCCCTTGGCATTTTCAGGAGCCATCTACCAAGCAGCACATTCTCCCTGCTCTCTCAGGTCATCCTTCCAGAGGGGAGGCAGTGCAGCATTAGCAGAGCTGCTGGTTCTACCCACATCAATCTACCCATCAGTACCTTGTCCTTCACACAGTCCAGCTTTTAATCACACACGCAGATTGTCAGCTCCTGAATGTTCAGTGTTTTACAGAATATAGCCTATGACATTAAATAAAAACAAGAAAGTGCAGGGTCCTCTCAAATACTCACATTTTCAGGTATACTGGGAAGCTCTCTGGTGTCAGGCACAGTAAAGTAAGAGTGCTACAAAAAGAGCAAATATTGATTATTTCAATAATGTCAAAAGCAATCTAAATTTATTCCTTGGTATTAGTATCAGCATTAGCAGCAGTTGCTCAGCTAAGCAAAAACGGCAGAACATTTGTTACCAGCCACCAGCTTGAGCTCTGTGTCCTGGATTGCACAGGCTGGGCTCCCAGGCACCGGCCAATAGGAAATGCATGAAGATACAGAGTATAAATGCTCCTGGGACGTTATATTCCATGTTTTTGTTCTTCAGAGAGCTGCTACAGACAGACACACAGGCTGTGGCAGATGCCAAGGAAACTCCAAGGCAGGCTGCAATGCAAGCCATCGCTCCCCAGCCCACGGCAGGATGGACTGGAGGAACAGCAGCAGGCAGGGCTGCTCTGACTCACAGCACCACACAGGTTCACTCCAGCCAAGGAGGAAGCTATGGAAATGTACTGGGAAATGCTTCCTAAGGCTTAATGCCTGCTTACCTGAAAAATACTGAATGGTTCTAGGTCACTTTTATGCACCCTAAAAGCACATTTTGAAAGACCATCTTGCTCTCATAACTTCATAATCCATTATACTGTTCAATGTTTTTAATTGTCTGCATTCCAGGAGCCCAGGTTCACTCCAGCCCCCAACCTGACCACGGATGACCTGCATGATCCTTGGGCAGGGCTTTGGAAAAGGAGACAATGTGACTTGTATACAGTTTGTACCATTTTTAAGATTTTCACAATTTGTCTTAGGGCTACTTATTAATTATTGGCTGAAGCCTTAAAGGCTGTTCCATTCTTGGCATAGTTCCACAATTGGCACAATTCTCTTGTACACAAATCTCAGACATCTCAGTGCTTCCTGATCAGGCTGTAACCTGAAATTGCAGGCAGAGACCACAGCTACACTGAATAGAGACACTAAATGAGAAACTCAAGTTTTGCTTTCTGATGCATCACTGGTTTGGTTTGGCTGCAAAGACGCAATGCCAAGAGAGAGGAACAGCACTCAGAGCTGTACCACAGAGGAACTTTACTCTGACCCTGCAACGGGCTCAGAAACAGCCAAAATCAAATCAGAAAGACACAGTCCCTGGGCTCCTTTTTTATATCCTTTCTTGCTTCATTGCCCATGAAATGTCTGAGACAAGGGGAGACAGGCAGCATTCCTTGGAACCACTGGTATGAAAAACTGGAATATCCCCAATGACCCTGGCCTTGGGAGACAGCTCCTGCCCTAAACAGAAACGCTGCTCCTCAAGAGGGATCTTCGAGGGGCCGGGGACACGTCCAGGGCCAGCTGGGACCAGCAAAGCCACACAGCGGCTGCCTGGGCACTGCCAGCCTGGGGGGCAGTGAGGGGCACGAGCTGCTTGCTGCCAGAAAGTGCCTGAGAAGGAGTGAAGGAAAAGAAAGGACCCCCAGGAGGGTCCTCATGAACTCTCAGCTGGAGCAGCAGCAAGGAGCACCTGCAGTGCTTCACCACCGCCTGGAGCGCAAGGCCGTGCTGCAAAAATGAATTTGAAGACAAAACTCCAAAAGACTAAATTCAAAATACAATCCCATCAATAAAATCTCACGTCTACTGGGATCTAAACAATGCACATTGCTTAATCTTCTCACAGGATATAAAAATGAAATAAATTCTTTTTTCTGTGAGGTTTTTTGAGGGGGGAGAAGAAGAGAAGAGGGAAGCAGAAAATGTGATGAGCAGTTAATTCTCCCAAGGCTGCTGTGACAGGTAAGTGCCTGCTTGTTTCCCAGCCTTGTCCCCTTGCAAACTTCCAGGACAGTGGCTGTGCAGAAGTGCAGCAGCAAACGTCCCATGGGCACTCTGTGATGTCCTGCAGGTCACGGGTGATACGGTGAGACGTTCCCAGGGGAACACACACAGCTTTCCTCCAGCCAAAGAACTGTGCTTCACAGACATGGGAGCTTAGGCAAAGGGAAGCAGAAGGCCCCAGTTGTGAAAAGGGAATTTCACAGTTCCTCACAGGAAAACAACACCTGTGCACAAGCTCCAGCAGAGAGAACTGCTTTTGACATTCCTCTGTTCCAACATGGAATGAATATTAAACACCTCAGTTTACATCTCCCCCCAACACTTACCACTCCAAGATGAACAGAGGTTCCTGGCTCAGGGATGGTAAGTTTATGAAACGTTTCTAGGAGCTCACTCCTCTGACTATCCTGAAATGAGAAGGAGAAAAGCCAAGGAACACTAAGGCGGCATTGCCGTCACCAGGTAAGCTCGGAGGCAGAAGGGCGGTGTAGGCCAGAGGATGCCAGGCAGGGAAACATTTTGCACTCATAAGATCAGTTCTATTCTTACTGCCCCTGACAAGTAAACTTGGATCAGACACCTGGCAGAGACTCACGGGACTCTGCAACACGGGAATTGCAGGAATTGTGCTGAACACAGCTCAGGGAGTCAATAAACCCAGCACGGGTGACTTCAGGGACTTGTGCTGGATCCACAGCCACAGTCTTGCACTTTATCTTTTGCAAAATGAAAATTAAATGCATATTTATTTTTCAGAGGCACTTGCCAAGCTGAATATGATCTTCTACATCGCTGCATCATACAGATCAATAATTCACATGGTCATCTCCGACAGAAGCACTTCTTCAAACAGCTTGTTTCATCCTCTCACCCTCACTCATTTGATATTGGGATAGGAAAAGGAGGGTCAGTATTTTAGAATAATACCTGTCCTTTTGCTGAATAATCTGCCAAGACGTTGAGCAGTTTATAAAAGACTTCAAACCATGGGAGGTAACTGAAAAAAGAAAAAAAGAAAAAACAAGAAAAGACAGTTATTTTGGTTTTGAATCCTAATACAAGTGGACTCTTTAAATTGTATAATCAGTATCTCAGTTTTTAATTGTTTTCAAATCTCATTCCATCACTGTATTTAGCCTAGCCCTTACTTCAGTCAAATAGAATCTTCACCTTCAGTACATTTGTACTCAACTTCCAGAAGAGAAGAAACAAAATTAAAAGGGAAACATGCAGGGAAAAAAAAATCACACCTTTTTCATTTACTTTCCATCTCCATTCCATAATGTAAGAGAGCGAGGATGTTCATTTTCATTGTACCTCTGGTAGGATTCTGTGCCCTGTTTTCATGGCACAGTCCTGTATTTCAATCCCTTTTCCTATGGCAGTGAGGAGTTTCCTTGGCTGCCACAAATGCAAAGGCAGTCAGGGATGCACCCCCGATGCTCTTTAATCACAGCTGCTTTCTGAAGCAAATGGATTCTGTTTTGATATAGTTAGACAGGATTTAAAGTTTTTATAAAATATGACTACATCCTGACAGCTGTAAGGAATGGAGTGCCCTGTGGTCCCTGGCTGTGCAGCTCTGGTGATAAATGAGGTGAGAAGCTCTATATGAGACACACAAAGTGACTGGCACTCCATCATTAGCGTTTGTTTGAAGCCTGCAAATGCTACTGTAAAATGTAAGTAGCTTATCAAAATATACTGATAAGCAACTTAACTTTTCATGTTATATGACAGTATTATCGTTTAAATTAATATGCTCTAAACATCTTTACAAAGTGTGTATTTGAATAGAGCAGAAAGACAGACGATTACCACTTTAAACAGCATTTAAGTTTGGCATTATATTGTAAACAATCCAGAAGGATTAGGTAGAAGATAAGTTTCTTTCTTTCTGTTTAGTTAAATAAACTTCAGCAGAGTTAAAAGCCATTACAGGAGTAACAAGAAATCCTCTCCAAACATATCTGCTAAGTAGAGATTAAGAACCCAGTAAACAAATCCGTGCAAGGCATCTATCAAAAGAGTTTGAGAAGACAGAAAAGCAGGAAGGCAGAAAGCTCCCTGGCAGTGGGAAACCAAAGCTGCTCTCAGGGAGGCACAATTAAAAGTTCTACTTAATCACTCAGGGACTTTGCTGGAAAAATACATTCGCAGAGTTAAAATGAGAATCTTTAAAACAATTACTGTGTTTCTAGTGTCTGTTTATCATGTCTTGTAAAAGAAGAAGACAAAAACAGCTTCCCCCAGGCTTCCACGTCCACAGGGCCCAGGGCAGCCAGAGCAGGGACCACTGGGGCACTGCTGAACCCCCACACCAGGGGCAGCTTCTGGGCGTCCTTCAGAGCTTCCCTTACCTGTCCTGTCCTTTGAGCTCACTGCTGAACCTCCCTGCAGCTTCCAGGGGGTTTCTTTATTACCATCATGCACCCAACGTGACACATCTGCAGGCTCCAGCCACGAGAATAATCCAGTCCAAACCAATTTTACATCTTCTACTCAGCAACTAGAAAAGAGCCTCTATGATTCTAATAAAAATAGCCCAGATGAAGTCTCAAATTCACACAATGCCAAAACGCCAGCAAACCCTCCACACAGAAAAAGATACAGCCCCATTTCTGCTACACTAGTGACTCCCTGGCTTTCCCTTCTCTCCACCAGTATCCCCTGATGAACCTATTGTCCTTTTTTTAATGTTCACTCCTCCTCGTTTTCCAGATGATGGGTTAGCATCTCACCATAACTGCTTCTTTTTCTATTTTGAGAATAACTTCCCATTTTGAGGACAGTGTCAGGTTGGAATGTGAGGAAATGTTCTGGCTGAAGCAGCTGAATGAGTTGAAGCAGAACTCAGCACTCCACAACACATGGGGATCTGTGAGGCTCTTGCTCATGAGGGGGGCAAGACAAACTAAAACAAACCCACCACAAAACTGTGTAAATTATGTGGACAATCTCACTTCAGTTTTCACGTCCCTATATGTTCACTGCACAATTCAGGATCTCTCTCACCCCAAAATTTCTGGATACATTAGAAAGCTAATTTATCCTGCCATCTTCAATACTTTTACTTCATCACTCATTCCATGTGTTGACTACTCAAGAATAAAACGGTTCTACTTTTATTAGACCAAACTGTAACCAGTTAAAGTTGAAAAACACCAAAAAAAGCCCCCAAGAAATATAGTTATCTGAATTTGTTTCTAGATGTCTGCCAAAAGGAAAAAAGAAAAAAAATGTGGGTTTTTTTTTAGTTCTTATAAAAAGCAAATCCTCAAGGCAGCCTTTAAACACCCCTCCAAAGAAACAGAGGCTGAGTTTATAACACAAAACTTTCTGTACCGTGTGGACCTTAAGTAGCACAACTGGTAGCACTACTGAAGATTTATGGCTTATGACTTGCTCATATTTAATTTGTAACCAAACACTTCCCCTTCCTCTTAGCTACCTCAGAACTTTTGATTAACTCTTGTTTTCACAGGTCAGAGGTTAAGCAAAGGAAGGGAAGCACTCTGCAGTGAGATTGCCCAGAGCCTGGAGCAGCAGAGCAGCCCCTCCCAGCAACATCAAACCGGCCCGGGACGGGGCAGCATCCAGGGGAGCTGAAGTTCAAAGGCTCCAATGAGCATAAATCACATCGGGGTTGAACAGTAAACATAAGGGTGATCTGAAATTTCAGTTCTTTTTTAGCTTTGTCCCCATTCTCAGTTTCCTCACCGTGAGAGCGACAGATTTGCCACGAGCCCTGAGAACGAAACCAAAGCCTCATCAGCCGGGGCTTCTCTGAGCTGAGGGATGGGTGAAGAATTCTGCTCTCCCTCTGAAGCTGTGGGTGCCACGCAGCCCTGCAGCACAGCCAGCCCCGCTGAGAGGCACTGCCCGAGCCAGGAAAGCTGCTCCTGCCCCAGCCAGGCCTGCCCAAACTCCCTGCACAGCGCTGCATTCACCAACCCGTGTGTCAGCACCTTCTTGGCAGCTCCTCAAAAGCACAGAACATCACTGCTTACATGTCACAGCAACCAGGGGCAGGCAGAGCCCTGAGACAACAGCACGAGCTGCTGGGGAAACAAAGGGTTCCAAACTGTGGGGTTTAAACAGTGGTGAACACCCAGCACCTGAGGGCCAGGCTCAGACAACAGCAAAGGGACAAAAAGGAGCGAATCGGCACGAGAAGGACCCCAGCCATGGCCGTGGGCTGGGCTGGGGCAGCTCTGGGGGTTTTTGCCTTCCCCAGGACATTCACTGAAACCAGCACCTGAAGCTGGCCAGGTCAAACAGGACCTATGCATAAAGAGCACAAAGGCCACAGCAGCACACCCAAATAGGATGCCTCATTTTCATCTACCTCTATCCCAAGCCAGAAGATGCAACAACACAAAGAATAGCAGGGGAAATCTTTAAGAAGATCTACACTGGCATCCAGTTGATTTCTTGACCAAGGAAAAGATGCCTTCCTCAGGAAAAACCAGCCATTTCTTATCCAGTTCTGAAGCAGTACTAATGAAGAGAGCGTTTGATAACAAATGTCCTTTCTTTAGATGTGAAAATTCCACCATTATAATTTCTTTTGACATTTTCTGAGCACTCACTAGGATGAAGGACAGTCCTAAGTTACAGAATGTACCTCTCCAAGTCCTGCAGCTATCCCACAAATACTGTGTCCAGCCAGGGGCAGGGGCACAGGGGGCTGGGAAACACCAAACACAGCGTGGAACCAGGAATTTACCTGCTGTTAGAAAGGTGAAGACAACTGAAAAAGGGAGAGATTTTCCAGTATTATTTGTAGCAGGCAAGCAGGAGGGAGGAAGCAATAGCAGGATAACCAAGCTGTGAGCACAGAACTCGTCAGAACCAAGTGCCATGGAGCACTCCAGGCTTCTAGAACCTCATCAGCAAAAACGCTCCATGTTCCAGGGCAGCAGCAGCAAACCCCAGTGGCAAGGGGGACCTTTTCCAATTATTTATGAAGATTTGCCGACTGCCACAGCAACAGTTTATAAAACTGATTTTTAACATTGCCAGCTCCAACATTCCGTGTCACTGGTGTGCTGACACCATGGAAAAGCAGAGCCAACACTCGTGGAAAGGTACCTGTGGTACCTTTGGCTTCCTCTGGACCTGTGAAGTCCCACCTTGGTTCACACAATTCCCAGAGCACTGGAGCAGCTCCTGGGCTGTGCACAGGCTGAGCTGCACTCAGGTACAGCCCTCGTTTGAAATTCATGGACTCAGTAACAAGTCTGACATCAACACATTTCATGCAGCATCTCCTCCTAGACTGAGTTGCAAGCACTCATAACTTTTACTCCTTCCATTCACACAGATCAGAAGTGGAATTTTTAACATGTATTTATTTATAACACATACTATATATATTTTGATAACAGCATAACCAACTGCCATCTCCCTTGCAAAACAGAACAGTCATTTCCATTTTGCAGATGGGCACACTTCTCTGTGGTGACAGGCTTACAAAATCTGTCTGTATTAGCCAGGATTGGTTTCAAGGAGTTCCCAAATCTTGACCTTTTGCTCAGCACAATAATCAACAGTGACCGAGAATACAGAATACAATCATGACCTCTGTTATTATATGAACTACAGATGCATCATCTCTAACTTCACTAGAAATCCCCGACTGACAAAGTGTTAGGAAGAGGAAATTCAGGCCAAATGCTTCTTCTGCCAGCACGACTCATACACGTGCCACTAAAACACCCAGTGCTTCAGTTCATGGACTCCAAAGAACAGATCATAACAAATAATAATTCCCCACCCAGGTGAGCAGGTCCGTGGCTGTGGCAGCGATGTCAGCACGGAGCCCAGCAGGGTCACACTCTGCAGCAGGAGTGACCTGTGCCACAGGGCCACCTGCACCTCTGCCTGTGTCCCCTCCACACTGCACCACAGAACCAACACGAGAACTCCAGCACAGTAATGAGTTTAAAATGCCAAGTGAGATTCAGCAAATTGAAGAAAAGAGATGGAGTTGCTTATCATTACTGTTGTTGGTGTTGTTATTATTCCTACTACTACTGCCATTTTTAATTCCAATTGTGAAGCCAGTGAAGGCTCCAGGTGAAGCAGAACACATCTTCTGACTCACAGCGCCTGTCAGTTCCTGCAGGACAAATGACAGATCCTCGGCAGGAACTCAGAAGGATCTTTGTGGATAATCCCAACACAGTGCTTGAAAAAATGCAAGGAGGGAAAATATATCCAAAATTACTCCAGTCTCTTGGTGACTTGTTATCTTAAGACTTCTTGCCTTTAAAGATAAAACTCTGCAATTTATACTTACACCCAATATTGCTTCTTTCCATCCTACTATACCTGGCAACCAGTGATTCTCCCCACAGACAGCATTATTCCTCATCATGGAATCATGGTCTATTTTAAGTTAATAATGGTGATTTCATGTTCTAATGATGAACTAAGTTATGATTGTCAAGTCACAATGCTCTTCGGGGTTCTATGCAAACATGAATTTAAATAGCCAAAACACATCATCAAAACACTTTTTCTTTCCCTTCATTAAAAGAATTAATTTCCCTTTTAAATTATTTCTAAATTTCACCTTAATTTTTAACAGTTAAGATGACGTAAAATGACATTAAACTACAAATTTTTAAAACCAATCCCTTTTCTCTGCTCAAGAGAGGGACGAATCTCTACACGTTATTATTTTCCTTGCAGCAATATGCTATTAAAATCTTTTTCCCACCTTCTTTTCCTTCCACCACCCAGTGTTCCCAGCATCTTTACAAAATGCATTTGAACAAACCAAGACATCTCTAGGCTCATTTGGGAATTTCCGTAGGCTAAATTCCCAGTTCAGCCGATTCTCTGTTCCAGTGTCTCCCCTCCACCTCATGGACCCCAGTGCCGCATTATTCTCTGCTCTAGACTCAGGCTATTGACACCTTCTCACACTTACAAGCTCAAGCACAGACACCCCAAATCTCCATAGCAACCCCTGTGCATGTGGATGAGATGCAGCCTTTCCTTCCACAGGAGCAGCCAACAGCCTCCTTTGAACACCAGCTTTTTATTTATTTATTTCAGGTTTGTCTGTGCATCAGACCTGCCCCACCATAAATGCCCTGCCAGCGCACAAAGCCAGCTGCACCCTTGCGTCTCCTTGCTCCCACAGGATTTCTTCTCTTCCTGCATTGTCCCCAGTTTTGTAATGAACTTCCTTTTGATTATTACCCATGAGTGATCCTTCCATGATTCAGTTGAAAGTTATGCAGCTAAGCATGACTCATGTACATATTTTAGAAGTACTAAACCCCAGAGAACTGGATCTCATCTTATGGAGCATCTTAATATATAACTATCAACAGCACGTGCTTACTTTGCTGACTTGCCACTGTGTATTAACAATAAAAGTCAATTAAGCCATTCCCTTTCCTGTTTTCCTGCACAGTGTGACCATGTCTGAGCAGTTACAGCAAGTCTCCCTTGCACAAAGCCTCCCAAGTTCCCTAAATACAGCACTGAGCCCAGCCCTTCCCAAAGGGCTCCCGCGGCCCCGGAGCTGCAGCTCACAAAGGAGCTCAGGGGAGCTGAATACCCCCAGAACAACACGGAGCCAGAAAACTGCAACAAAGAGATTTATGATGTAACAATTTTACATTTTAGTCAAGCTGGGAAGTGCCGGGGCAGCTCGAGATGCCCGTTCCGAGAGGCTTTTGTTCGCGCGCTGACATCTAATTGGGACATGGCAACGGGAGCTGCAGGCTGAGTGCGACAAAGCTGTCACCCTTCCCCAGGCTCTTTGTGGTCACTCTAAAACCTCGGGGGAGAAAGGAGTCCAGTGCAGCTGCACTGAGGAATTTCTGTAAATAGAGGGAATTCAGAGTTTACCACGACAGAGTGCAGCACCGTGCAGCACACACAGCCACCTCCTGGCCTCTCGCGGAGCATGAGGAGAAGGGACAAAGCAACTTTACAGTCTGAAAAATAAACAGTTTTTTCATTAAAAACATGCCTCGGACTTTCACTGAAAAACATTTCATCTGAAACCAATGGGTTTTAGGCACCTGGAGCACCACAGTTCACCGTGGGAAGCAGGAATCCACACCTTGTGGCTCCCAGGGCCAGGACCACCACCCTCACCAGCCCCTGCTCTGCACAGGGGAATGGGATGTTCACAGACACAAACTCAGCATTGCTTAGAACGTGCCAAATCTGAACTACCTTCAACACTGAAGCTTTCTCCTTGTGAATTGCTAATCACTCTTAAATTTTAGAAAGTTTACTGAATTTTATGATAGACTATAGTTTATTTCAGAAGTATCTTTGTGGCCTGGTCTGTTGTTGGGGACTGTCTGTTTTCTCTCTGGTAGATCATTCACCATCATGAGGTGTCTCACTCCTTTTCAAAAGAGAAACTTGTAAATCTTCACAGTTTTTTAGTGTAAGACCAACAAAGAAACTTCTCAAGCATGTTTGAGAGCAAAGGGCTGAAGAAGTGACAGGAAATAAAGGTACATAAAGAAAAACATTTGTTTGTGTTTACAGCACACACAGACAATTATGTCTGTATACTCTTCTTAAACCCAGGGGCAAAGGATATCGCAGAAAGCCCACTGGGTGAGAAGATGGGCATGCTGAAGGGCTTGACAGTACATAATGAGATATATGAAATGCAACAAGATACCCCGGGAGTAAAAAAGTCAACAACTACGTGCCTTTAACACCACAGAAACACACTGACCAACCATTTTATTCGGCCAGGGTAAAATGCTCTAAATAACCAATAAAAAGAGGGTAGAGAACAGCCTTAAACTGAGAAAAGTTACAGCAGATACTGGCTCTGAATCATCTGGACTTAAAAAAAAAAATGGTTATGAAGGAGTTAGAGCAGTTTGGCACATGAAACTTGATTTTAAAAAGCAGGATGCACCAGACAGCATGAGAGCCTCAAGATCCCCGCCAAAGTGACAATACAGAGAGAGGATTCCAAAGGCTTAGCTTGTCAAGGAATCTCACTTCTCAAACCACGTTTAAAAGCACACATGAAAGTGCTGGAAGAGAGAATTCTAGATGTGGCAGACAATCAGAGATCCCACTAGGTTTGAGACATCTGGCATCAGTTGAAATCCATCACATTTCATTTGGGGATCAAAGCCTGCTGTTAAGTCTATCACAGGTTGAAATAGTAGATCCTGAACAGCCTTTTCATCCCAATGCAAATTAACCCTTTTTCCTTGACCAGAGAAACAGCTCCTTTTCATTACTGACTCCAATCATATGTGCTTGTCAAGCTATGCCCTCTAGTACTAAGTTTCAGCTGAAATTTCAGTAGAATTATGAACTTTTTATTATAAATCAAAAGTACTCTCTCTCAGTCACCAGGCCCTGTGCTCTGGCACATGCTGCAGTGAGCTCCAAAGCCACTCTGGGACAGAGTTTGTGTCACCATCTGTAATGCAGATAAATTCCTGAAGGGAAGAAAGATTCTACACACCTCTGTGTTCAAGAGCCCCTCTGCAGAGCAGCCAGCTGTGCTCGGCTGCTGAAGGGATTTGCCATATATTGAAAAGTGGCAGCTGAGCATCAGGTGTGTATCGGTGATCCCTGTGTGTGAGTTCAGGAGATATGACGGGGATTCCTCACATTTTGGTAAATTAACTACAGAGAACATCGGGGTAGGGAATAAGGAAATTTCAGTAACAGGTGAGAAATCATTTACACGTACCCCTCTTCCGCATTCCCCAAACCACTTGTGTTCCCTATTGCACAGAAACAAAGTTAAAGTGAAGCAAGGGCTTTTACAGCTCCCTTCACAGGGAGGGAGCTTCATCACAGTGAAGAAATATTCACATGCTCAGAGGGAGTACACATGGCTCCTAATAAGCAAAGTTGGTAGGAAGTCATGAAAGTTAAACTCAAATGCAAGCAGAGCTGAAAGAGACAAGTGAAAAATTCATGATTATGTCAGCACTGAGGTACTTGCAGCTGATAATCTGAGAATGCAAGGAGCTGGGCCAGGCATGCAAAAATCACCTTACAGCAAACAGGCATTTGCAGAGCAAGATGTCAACACAGTCCTGGAGTGGAAGGCTATAAAGATCAAGTCAGAGTCTGATCTTTGAGTGCAGATTATTTATGACCACAGTGTACAATGGCTTAGGATTCACAGCAAACATTCAGATGTAAAAATAAGCATACAAAATTACAGTACTTGACTCTTCACCTGCAGAAACACCACTGATGAACATATCCACAGAATTCCTGAAAATGTTGCACACAAATTAACAGAAAAGTCTTTCTGACCTGTTTTCAGGCCAGCAAGCACAACTTTTATTTATGAGACTTCTTGTCTAACCATCAGCTTAAGCAAATGATTACAACGGGAAATTGTCCACAGTCATTTTATTGTCTGCATACTCAAACACTAACAAACGCTGAAACACACTGAGGAAAGTCACTGCAGGTGATGCTTGCCCAGTGTGGAGGAAGATCTGTCCCTTATCAAGCATGTTCATAAACAGCCAGGATTACAAACGAGGGGTTTTATCTGGGCTCCCTGCACAGCCCAGGGAACTCTGCCTCCAGGAAGCAACACAGCACCTCTCCCATGACTGCAGAGTGCCTGGACCCCGGTTTCTATTGGAACAATATGCACAACTTACTCAAGCAGCTTTTCTCAGTAGTTCCACCTCTGGAGCAGCCCCGGAGTCTCCAATTACCTCTGCATAACCCGAGGGCTCTGCCACAGCTCCAGTTTTGAAGGGGGAAGTTGCCATGTAATCTCATTGGGAATGTTGTACACATCTGTCAGCACGGACAGGATGCTCTCACTCCTGACAGATGCATTTGTAAGCCTTCAGACAGCAACCCAAAAGTGATCCATTTGTGGAGGAGAGATCTATCCATCTTGTACTTTAACTACTTCCTCCCTACCTTTTTGATGCCAGGGAGTGGGGTTTTCCCCAAGGTGATGCACTAATTCAGTTTGTATTAGCTCAAAGATGAAGTTTCCAAGCCAGTCAGCCAGGGCCAAAGGTAATAAAATGTGACACAATTTAATTACTTCTGTTACAGTTGTTCAGCAACGAAAGAAGGCGCAACACGAAGGCCTAATTAATTAAACAAAATTGGTTTCTGGTCAGAAGGCAAGACCAGTGAAGTAGCTGGACTGAATGCAGAACTCTCAGCTTTATCCAATTCCACCAGCAGCGATACATTACTAACACTTGACATTTTTGTTGTGATCCTTCTCACTGATATTTTACAAAAGTGTTTTGACTTGCAGTCAAGACTAAGCTTCAACAAAATCTGCAACAAACTTCCCTTGACACACCTTCACCACTCTTCACATTTACTAAAAGTCTGTTAAAATACTATTGCCCTGGACTGGTAATGGAGAGGGAAGGGGAGAAGAAAGGGGGGGTGTTGTTTTTAGGGATCCTGGGTCTCAGGTCTCTCAGATCTGTAGCCAGTGTGAATGTGAATCCACTCTGGAGCCTTCTCCAGTTCAACTGACTTCTCATTTTCCTCTAAATATTATGACCAACAAGATCACTAAGAGTCTGTGCATGATTTCTTGTCACCATTGGCAATAAACATGAATCCTTTTGCACCCCAAAGCATTCCCAGGAGAAGGTGACAAACTGCACACAGAAAAGCTTGCAGGGTCAGGACTGCTGGAATGCGTAAAATCCCACAAATTCACAGATTTCCTTCAGTGACATAGACTTTAGAGACACAGGGGACTAGAAGCATTCAGGGTCACTGTAATGGAAGCAGTAATTCTGCTTGTCCAGAACTGGGAGAGCTGACAAAGAGCTCAGCCCTGGAAGCAGCTCCCTCTGGAAAGCAGGGCTGCAGATCTGTGAGCTCGGAACATCCCTGACAGTGCAAGGCCCCAGACCTGTTGCTGCATGTCCTGGAGCATTTCCATACTCTCGCTCCTTTCCCTGTCCAGCCCTGCTCCAGGATCCCTCACCCCTGCTGGCTCCAGGCACCACAGGCTGGTTTGGCCCTGGCAGCATGCATGAGGAGTGGGAGCAGGCTGAGGCTGCGAGTGCTGCACCTCCAGCTCAGGACCGACAGAAAGCAAGGGAAAGCAAGAGGGGAACACACTCCAGGCTTCACTGAAATGCACATTTCTGTGTGACAGAGCTCAAACTCCACAGCTCCAAGGCTTCTCCTTGCTGCACCGGCACTGTGGAACAAACCCCTGCGGCCACGCGGCAGCAGCGCCCATCAGTGCAGGTTCTAGAGCGAGATTTGGAAGCATTTGCACAATTACGCTGCTCATAATTCAAACTCTGTTTTGTGTCTGTCGTTACAGGTCATTGTTGGCCAGATGGAAAATATTAAGGAAAAAGGATTGCAGCTAAATCAATCGGCTGCAGAGTGCTGCCAAAAGGCCCCAGGCTAACTACAAGCAGATTTGCAGGCAGGCTCTGCTCCGTCACAAGCCGGGATCTGGCACATCCTCTGCCCTGCCTAACAGCAGGAGGGCACGGGGCCAGCTGAGAGCGGCTACTGTGCCAAACAGACTGTGCAGGCCTTGCTGCTTGAATGCTTCCACAGAAAGGCGGAATCGATGGGCTCTCTGTAAACAACTCCCTGTACTTTCTGGCTGCTACTAACTCACAAGTGGGATAACTTCATCCCACTACAAAATTAATGCAAGTACACAGCTCAGCCTTGGTACCAAAATCAACGTGGAAATAAATAAACACCAGTGTTAAAGGATAACACTTCTACCTTCAACTAAGAATAATGATGTGTACATGCACATTCATAGTGGAAGACAAAATCAGTATCTTTTCTCCAGTGCAAAGCACCATATGGGCATTCTTTGCAACCTGTGATTTACAAGTACGGAGAGACTTAAGTATTGAAAATTTGACTTCTAATGTTTATTTCTAATATCAATATTTCCCAGGACATACCTTTTTTTTTTTTTTTTGACCTCATGGCTGCACTTATCAATGAGCAGGTCCAGTTTATCTAGGAAGTTCTGCAGGGAAGAACACCTTCTTTAGCTCATGCAAATAACCTCTTATACACTCAGCATCTGAGTGCAGCCAGCCAGGCCTGCAGGTAAAACTTCCAACATGCTAGATGGACGTAAATAATTTCTGTTTCTAGTTTCTAGTAAGAGAAAAAATTACAAAAACAGAGGGAAACTTCTGGTTCAAACATCATCACCACCTGATCAAACACAGCAAACCTTCTGCAGCAAAGACTTCACAACCCCTACTCCAGCCATAAGGCATTATTAGCATATTTAAATTATTTTTATCATCTTATTTAAAGATACTTGAGCAAGAGAAGATACTAAGCCTTATAGGCTTTCTGAAAGAAGTTTCTAGAGTCTACAAAAAGGTTAATGGCAGAGATGGAAATGGAAGGCAACAAATGAGCAGATGTAATACAAAATTCTATTCTCCTTTTCCTGGAACAGTAATTTTAAATAGCTCATCGCTATCTTGTAAAACTTGTAAGGACAATAAAGGAAAAACCACAGGAAGTTTGGAAAAGTTATACTGGAGACAGTGTATCAGGAAGAAGAAACACAAAGCAGATAGCTAAATTTAATTGATGTCAAGCTCCCTCTTCACTAGGTTCATCACTTTTCCATATATATTCTGACAAGCAACTGAAAATAAAAGCCAGTGTCTGTTTAAGCGAATCAGCAGGGGTAAAAACCCTAAACTTTTGAGATGTAAACTGTTTTATAAACATGTCAAGTTAAGGCAGAATGCCTGCAGCACCCAGAGCCCCTCTGGCCCTGCACACGCACTCGGGGTGTTCGCACATTTTCTGAGCCACTTCAGCTCAATTTCCTGTCACCCAGCACAGAAAGTCGCCCTGGTTTGCTCCAGTTACAGCTTGTAAGGAACTCCAGTGCCTGTCAAAGCAGGTCAGGCTGCAGCTCCAAGGCCTGCCTGCCCTCTCTTCTTTCTCGGTAAGGCCCATGCAAAGGAACTGAGCCATCTCTGCTCTCCAGCTCTCACTGACAGTCAGTGCAAGTGCTGAAGCCACTGCTAAAAAAAAATAATGAAAAAAAAATCTATGAAGGCATCAGAGGCTCAACAGCAACATTTTTATTAGGTACAATTCTGTTGTAGCATTGAATTGGAGATCCAATTTCCCATGATTTATACATGTATTTTGTGGCCTTTGCCATGTCTAACAGAAGCAGTTTGCCATTTGCTTTCATCTCCCAAGCATTTTAAGTAGAACAGGGATTCCAGGGTCGATACACCTCAAGGACCAAACAGACTGTCCAAAAAGTGTTCCAAGCATTTCCAGCCATTATCAAACATCTTCTGCAAGGCTTCAGAGTATCATATAGATACATGTGGAAGCAAAACATTGATTTCACTTATTACCATTTTATTCAACATACAACTATAGTAAATCCTCAGAAAATAAAGACCGGACTTTTTTCCTACATAATTAGACAGTAACACATCTAATTTTGTGTTTACACAGAAATCAAACAGTGAAAAGAGGAAGGAAAGAAATCAAGTTAAAGAGATACATATGGAGAGAGAGACAGAGGGGGTTTTTTGGTTTGGGGTTTTTTTAAGGCTGTCTCTGCTCAGGGGTTATACAGTCATTGCTCGCAGCTTTGACTTGTAATTACAACCTTAAACTAGCAAAGAAATTCTTCCTCTGTTGTAGGACAGCCCAGTTTCATTGTCAGTTCTCTTCCTCTCCTTCCAAACAAGTGTATTATATGTGAACTTCTTTTAAATAGTGATTGTAATAGTAATCTCACACCACAGTGGAGAAACAGCAGAAAGTGTCATGGTAAATACACGAACTCACTGATGGGATGGTGAAAAGTACAATTTAAGGCACGTGAGCCTTCATGCAGCCAAATAATGAATCCCCCTACGGAATCAGTTGAAGACACACAGAACCCGGCAAGGGGAAAAACTTGTAAAGAAATGAGCGTGCACAAAAGAGGTTTTGTAAATTTAATCCTTTCATATTGTGATAATGAAGTTCTTCAAAGCGCAATACAGCCCCATTTTATGATAACATCCAAATTCTAAAATCAAAACGCATTCTCTCCCCCAGGCATCAATATTTTCCTGTGGCTTTTGGCCAAATCAATGAAAAGGGAAGATTCTAGAAGACAACAGCACAATTGCTGTAAAACAAGCACCACCACAAACACCCAGTCTCCTCCCCCAGAGTAGGTACCAGTGAGGCAGCGGGGCTGGACCCTCTGCCCAGCAGGGCTGTGGGGCTGGGGGCT
>VZTX01015933.1:0-29821 GCA_013400915.1 Pardalotus punctatus
GGTGGAGGGTGAAGGGTGGGATGGAGGGAGGGATGGGAGAGTAGCACATCTGGCCAGGCCAGTGCAGAGCTGGGGGCATGGGCAGGAGAAGAGATGGATGGATGGATGGATGGATGGATGGATGGATGGATGGATGGATGGATGGATGGATGGATGGATGGATGGATGGATGGATGGATGGATGGATGGATGGAGATAAAGGTGTGGTGTGAGACAACTGACCCGCAGGGCCAGGGCCGGCTGGGTCCCAGGGGTTGCAGGAACATGGGCAGGGTCACCCCCATTGGAGGCTGGTGTGGGTCCCTGGTCAGGGGCTCTTGCTGTGGCCGATGTCCCCCAGGCTGGACCAGTGGGGAGCCCAGGCAGGGGCTGTGACAGTGACAGAGGTGTCACCCATGGCGGTGGCAGCGCCCCAGCCCTGATCCCGGCCGCAGGGCTAATCCGCTTTGCCCACAGAGACCAGATGGTCCCACTAAGTGGGTCAGGCTGGAGCAGGGGACACCGGGAAGCACCGGGCCCCGCCGCGCTTCCCAACAGCTACAAAAATAAGTGGAATGAGGTGAAAGAGGAGCTTGGACACGGCAGAGCTTGGGGGGACACAGGCCCTGGTCTGGCAGCAGGACAGGGCTCGGCCCCTGCAGAGCATCCGGAGCCTCCTGAGCTGGTGGGGAAGAGCAGCTCCTGCTCTGCAGCTGCTGGGATGAACTTGCCCATGGCACAGCCGCTTCTACCCTGCCTGCACCGCTGCCTGCACCGCTGCCCATACCCTGCCTGCACTGCTGCCTGCACCGCTGCCCATACCCTGCCTGCACCGCTGCCTGCACCGCTGCCTGCACCGCTGCCCATACCCTGCCTGCCATGCTGCTTGTACCACACCCTGCACTGCTGCTCTCTGCCCCCTGCCCAGCCCGTGCAGGGTTATTTTCCTCTCTCCAGCCCAAAAAGGGCACCAGCTGGCCCAAGAGGGGCCAACAGCTGCTGTCCCATTGTCCCCAGGGGTCCCACTGGCCCCACCAGCCCCTGCTGACCCCACTCTCCCCAGCAGTGCCTCTGTTTCATTGTGTTGACTCCCCCTGCCCCAGAGACCCTTCCCAAACCAACTCCAGCCTCTCCAGCCCCTGTTCACCACTGCAATGGGGGAACCACAGAGTGGGACAGGACCCCCCAGTTCCCCCCAGCTCAGCATTGACACCTCTGGGGCCTTCCATGCTGCCGCCATCCACCACTGCCCATCCCCTCCCAGCCGAACCCTGCCGTGCCACGGCTAAAAATAAATCCATCAATTTCTAGGAAAGCTCCTTGGAGAGCATGAGCAAGTGGGAGCACATTGCCAGGAGGAGCATGCGGGGTCCAGGGGAAGGAGCACCCTTGGGAGCAGACAAGGGGTCACCAAGCCCCTCCACATGGCCAGAGCCAGCCCTGGACACCTACAGCATCCCCAGATCCCATGTGAACACTTTTTTCCCCACCCACTGCTTCCCAGAGCGTCCAGATGGGGGAAAAAGAGGAGTGGAGGCCAAGGCAGCACAGGAGCTGCTCATCCCTGGAGAAATCTCCCCCTTGCTCACCCTGGGGTGGTGAGGGATGTCGGGGAGGCTGCAGGCAGCATCACCACCCATCCTGGGGATGAGGCACCTTTGTGACAGGGGTGGAAGGGACATCAGCTAGGGAGTTTTAGTAGGTGAGGAGAGCAGGAATAGCACNCGTGACAGGGGTGGAAGGGGCATCAGCTAGGGAGGCAAAGTTTTAGTAGGTGAGGAGAGCAGGAATAGCACCACAGGCTATTTATTTCTGCCCCAAACCCCGCTGTGAGACATCAGCCCCCTCCCCTGCGCTGCTCGGCCCCCAGCACATAATTGGGGACAGCTTTGCTGAGCCGCTAAGCTCCCGTTTAAGCAGCTGAGCACAAGTGGCCGGATTTCCAGCCAGCGCATCCCTCCGGCTGCTCATCCAGCCAAAAATGCCGGGCTGGGGGGCCGGGTGCCGCCATCCCTGCAGGGGCACAGCCGGGCTCTGCCTCGCCGCTCGCCTGCTCAGGCATTAACACCGCCGTCAGCACAGATTAATTCTGCCCTGGGCTCCGCGCCGCAGCTGCAACACAAGGCTGTCGTGCACCAGCCCTTGTTTTCTGCAGGAGAAGCTCATTCATATCCAGATCCCAAAGGGAATTTGCAAAGGCTCGCTTAGGGATGGGTCTCCACAGCAGGACACGTTTGCTTCGCAGGGAAATGCGGGCGCTCACCTTGCTGTGGCTGGGCCTGCAGCGCCATCGACACCGCGTGCTGCCGGTGTTGGTGCGTTCGGTGCAGGCTCCACCCGGCCTCTCCCACAGCGAGGGGCGATTCCCATGGGAAGAGCTCTAAGGAAGGGTTTTGTGAAAGAGGTGGGAGCAGATTCAGAGGCGCCAGGAGGTTCTCCCCTTAAAATGCCCCATTTTATTGCAGGGTGCCTGCCCCATCAGAGAGCCCATCTCAACACAAGGCTGTTGGTGACATCCCTCCAGTTCCTCTTCCAGGCTGTGACTGTCCCAAGCCACTGCAGGGAGGGCTTTTTCCTTGGGTGACCCTTGATTGCCTTGGTTGCCTGATCTCTGAGTTCACGTACACAGGGAACAGCGCTGGGACAAAGAGACCAGGCAGGAGGCAGAGCCATGTGAAATACTGGCGTGTTTATTGGTTGGCACTAGATTACAGCCCACACTCTCGGCAAACTGGCATCCAGCAATTTGATTTTTCCAATTTTTCACTCTTTTAAAAGACAGTGACGGCCTCCCAATCGCACACAACTCAACAGAGGAAACCCCTTGTGACAGGACCCTGCCGCACCACGGGAGAGCCCTCCAGCCTTTCTGGAGACCCTGTGGATGAGAGGTCAGAATCACACAGGTATGTCCTGCATCTGCCAGCCAGAACTGAGCAGGAACAGAAGAGAACACCTGCGTTATCCAGAGGCTCCAACTGAGACCGAGCCCCAAAGGAAACAGAAAGTGTTTTCTACTTCACATGTGTGACTTTGAACAAAGGTGTTGTAAGAACAAGTCAGCGAGAAAGAGAAAGGATCCACTGCAATGCTCCATTTCCAAAGGGCCTTTGCAGCTGCAAAGTGCTGCTGCAAACTATTTAATTTGTCATAACCCCCCCATGTGAAGTCCACCAGGAGATTAGAAACACCAAGAGCTGGAGTGAGGAATGGAGGTCTGCAGCCAGGAAAATAAACCCAAACAGATTATGGGAATTACAAGCACAAAACCATCTTGAATTCACAGAGAATTGAGTATTTCACTTGCAACTCATTGAAAATCACTGAAAATATCAGGCATCTTTGAATACTAATAAATTAGCAAGTTTGTTCACGACATCAATTTTCCTTCTGCAAACTTGCTGACACTTCCCTGTGAAAGCCAGGTGGCAGGAGTGGCACAAGAACCTCCATGAGACATCCCAGCTGACGCCATCACACCCCAGCTGACCCCACCACAACCCACCCGACCCCACCATGGCATGGAGCGCGACACTCAGGGATCCCTCAGCAGGCTCTGTGGCTGCCAGCAGCCCCCACCCCAGGAAGGGACATTGGGATGACTTGGATCAGCATCTGGAAAGGTTCAGAACCCAACCCCCCTCACACCAAGGTCAGTGCCTGGGCCAGTGCCACCCTCAGTCCTGGGGGCGAGTTCAAAGGTTCAGACACAAACCAGAGACTGTCAAAGCCCCACAGCTCTGACCAACCTTGGAGATTTCTTGTTTTGGAGAGGAATGGAGAGGCCTCAGACAGACACACCCACGGACAGGAGGCTGGACAACGGACCCTGGTCATTCATCCCTTGGCTGGGGTCCAGGGCCCTGCTCACCCAACCTGGGGGGCTGCCAGGAGCCCCACGGAGACAGAGCTCATGGAAGGACTGAGCAGCAAATGCAAAGTGATCATTCCAGATTTTCTGATTTAATAAATATAAAATAGGACACACAGGAACTTTAACAAACACTCTCAGACCTCACCAGGTTCATTTCTGAGGCAATTCTAGAGCCGATTAATCAAGTATAACGTCAAAATTCCCACCTTCCCACAAAAAAACAACAACAAAAAAAACCTCTATGGACTAGCACCAAAGAGAGATTTATAAATCTCCTAAATACAACTTCAGTCCAGTTCAATTTCTTTTTCACCAGCTACACCTCAGTTATGTACAGACTCCTGACACCACCTCCAGCACAGCACTGCAGGATCTCCACAGCCCAGAGCAGCTGGGTGAGTTCATCACAATGTTAGGAAAATGAGGATCACACCCTGTGTGTGTCAGGGGCTCAGGGACCAGCCAAGGGACACCCCAGCCGTGAGGTCACCATGTCCCTGCAGGGCTGCAGCCACCAGATGATGCCATCACTGAGCAGGAGAACAGAGCCAGGAGGAAAAACCCAGCCTGAGAGCAAGACCAGAGCAGGCACTGGGACACCCAGAGGAAAAAGCTCCTTGCATGGCAACACTGTCACTGCTTGGGGCAGGTTTGGCTGAAGATACAGCTCTGATCCTCCCCCAGCAGCAGCCACAGGCTCCACTTTGGAGAGTCAAACCCCAAACCAAACCTCACCAACTCCCCACGTGCCCCCCCATGTGCTCTGCAGGGCACTGGATGCTGCATCGGGCTGTGTGAAAGCACAAACATGTCAGCTTGGGATAAAGCAGAACAGGCAGGAAAACCCACAGCTTTTGTAAATGGGGCACTCACTGGACCCGTGCAGCCTCCAGGATTTGGATCCCCGGGAGTGAGCCATGCGCTGCGGAATGCTGAACACAGCTTCTGCATGGAAAAGCTGAGGCAAAGGCCCAAAGCCCCTGCTAGATCCGGGAAGGGAACTGAGGATTCCTGACATTCCCTACCCACATTTTTAGCCACTGAATACTTTGTGGCCACACAAGGGAAAAAGCAACACTTGCAGATTCCAATCCCTTTTCATTTTTCCCTTTACAGAGTTTGCTTTAAGGCACATTCCAGCTCAGGCTGAATGAGCTGCCTCGGTGCTCCACAGGAGAGTAGGGAAGAGCTCACAGCATCCATCTGCACCGAACAAAGCCGGTGGGAATGCTGATAATGCTGCTCCTTCCAGGCCCCAAACCCAGCTCCCACCTGCCCCCCAGCACCAGGGGAGACAGCTGGATGTTTGGGTGCCACCTCCCCAGCACCCACGGCTGGGTGACCCTGACATGCAGCCCTCAGGGCAGGGCTCTGCTCCCTTCCTGTTTATTCCCAGAACACACCCACCTGGCTAAGCTGGAACCAGACTGCCACCACGTCCCCTCCCCGCTGTCACTGCCTCGGTCCTCAGGAGGTTTTACAGCCCAAAGTCTAACGCATCTTCAATTTGAAAAGAAAAAAATAATTTTTAGTTTGCACAGTGGCTGTTAACTCCACATCCAAGGAATGTTCTGCCTAATATTGTACCTGGAGAGGTGAATGCCAATGGCTCAGAATTCCCAGTCCCACGGCAGTTCTGAGCCAGGGTGTGCTGGCCCTGCTGACCACACGGAGCATGGACAGCTCGGCCAGTGCTGCTGGGAAGTGGCAACACCGTGCTGAGATGGGGAAGCACAGCTGTGACACTGAAGTTCCTACAAACCACTCAGACAATCCATCTTTGGGAAGCCACCAACATCACTGGAGGCCACACTGCAGGGAGAATGGAAAAAAACCCTCCCTTCTTCCACTCTTCTCTCCCAGGAAAAGGCAGCACCTCCCAGCCCAGCAGTAGCCCAGCACAGCCAAGCCCCACCCACCACACAGCAGGAAAATCCCCCAAACCCCACCTGGGGTATTCTGAACTGCAAAAAGGCTTCTCCCTCTGAAATGTGCCTTCGAACAACCTCAGCATGAGCAAAGTCACATCTGAAAACCAAAACCCACCTGACAGTAACCACCTCAGGCAAGGTGCTGTGTGGTTTCTGCCACAGGCGATTTCCAAGCTGCCAATAAGCAAAGAACCAAAATCCCTGTTCCACGACAAATCCTTGTCTTGGGAGGCTCCCCGAAGTCAGAGCTGCACAACTGCTGGGTTTTATTACACTCAGCTCTCTCTGCAGAGGGACATCCACCTGCCTCTTGAGTTTTACACATCATGTAAGACCACCAGAGAGGTTTGGGATCTGACAAACCCTGGTGGAAGGATCAAGCAGCACTTGGACACACAGGTACTCCCTGTGTTTCCTTTCCTCCCGCTCCCAATGCTGGAGCAGACCAAACTGGAAGAGTTTCCCTGCTCCTCTGGGTGTACCATGACCACAGGAATGAAAAGCAGCGAGGGAAGAAGTGACCTCATCAGTGACATCACTGTGCCCCTAAAGAGCTGCAGAGGGACACAAGGGCCCAGAGGTGATGAAGAGCAGCAGCCCCTCTCCCACACTCCCTCTTCTATCCCAAACCAGCATTTGAGACCTGCCATGAGGGGGGTCTACACCTGCTGTGACTCGCTGGCTGTTTGGGGACATCCTCTGTCACACCCTCCTCTCAGCGGTGCCCAGAGAGCAGAGCTGGGCTCAGAGCCAGCTCAGACGTGCTCCCATGAGATGCTGAGACACACATGATGCTCCATGTAGGGGTCAGGCCAGCTGAGGTAAGGATCCTGTTATCCAACAATACCAGCTCGGAACAGCAGCAGTTTTAGCCCAGCTGGGAGCCCCAGGCTCATTCCCCAGCATTCAGCATGGTCAGGACAGCGGCCCCAGCAGGGAGACCCAGCAGCTCCATCCGGGCTGCAGAACCAGAGCTGCTCTCCCAGCAGCTCCCCTGTCCCTCACACAGACAAGGCAACTGTCGGTGTTAACTGGTGAACCAGTAAACACCAGTTTAGATAAAACCACTCCAACTGCTGGGGCTGCAGCTGTACCAGCTCTAGAGAGAACCTCAGATGCTGAGGAAGACAGGAATCGTGTGGTGCAGGGAGAGGAGCACAGGGCTAGGGCCTGGTCTCAAACCTACATCTCTTCAATCAAGGCTATTCCTGCCTCAGGAGCCATTTCCAGTTACAAGGCATAACATCAGCCACTCCGTGGTAACAGCATCAATCCATGCCACATTAAAACACTTTCTTGGCACAATTTATTTTTTCTGACCCAAACAAATAAGCCATTAGCAAGTCATTAACAATATTCTACCCTAAATTGTCAGTTTAACAGCCCTGTAAAAACATTTTTAGTTTAAAAACAAAAGTGTGCATGCTGCTGATATTAAAACTGCAGTTACTCTTTCAGGAGTACCAGCTGTTTTGTTGCAAAGCATTTCCAACATACTAATCTGTACAGTAGAGACCAAGACTCGTTGAAGGCAGTAGATGGCTGTGTCAGGTGCCTCGCAGGGCGCGGGGACAGCGACTCTGGGAATTTCTTGGACACTTCCAGATAGAATATTCAAGCCCTTTTGAGAGTTTGGTTCAGGCTGACCAGCACATAGTGAGAAAGGATTGTACATTCGTCTCTAAGTTGAAGTGAGCTGAACTGGTGTAATTTAGGCTCAATTCCAGACGCTTGGGTTTGAGCTACTCCTTGAATAATGGGCTGTTCCTTACGCGTGGTTTTCCATGTCAGCGATCACTGGCACTGCTTTTGGCCTTGCTACTCCACACCGATGAAAGCAGGGAGAACAAGGAAAGGAACAGAAGAGGATCTTAAAATGAACAGCTTCTTGCCAAACCAGCAAGGATACCATTCCCCCTTGTCCCAGGCTCCATGGATATTTCTATTAGATTTTCATATTGTAAGCGCTTCTCAGGAAGAGAGAAAACTCCGGAACAGTGAGTGTTTATTAGAATATTTTTTTGTTAAATAAAGAGCAGGAAAAAAAAAAAAGGAAAAAAAAAAAAGAAAAAAAGTACTGCAGATTTAATTTCACATCTTGGCTCTGCTCTGACAAAGGAGAAGTTACTGAACTCAGCAACCACTTCTTGTCCCAAGCCAGGGATTAATTAATGCCCCTCCCAAACCTTGTACCTGTCCCAACCCACCCCCCAACCCCAACCCTTCCCATTTTATTTCCCAACTAGACAACACTGTTGGCAAATCAAGACAGCATGAAACTTACAGCAATAAAACAACAAACCCCCGCGTGAAGTGTGCCAACGCATCAGGGAGCTCTCCTGTGCTGCTCCCCCCGGGAATGCTGCCGGAGGCAGCTGTACCTTTCACGGAGGGCACACTTCGAGCACGCTCCACGGTGCGACCGTAAGTGCTGCAGAACCACAGGACAAGAGACCGAACACCTGAATTTTTCCCCCAGGACTCCTCTTCAGGGACACACACACACGCGGTTCTCCGAGCGCGGCGGCGACGCTCAGCGAGCGCCATCCGATGCTTCAGCACAAATCCCAAGTGTCCAGTTCAGCACGGCGTAAGGCATGTGGACAAGAGAGACACGAGCAGGACGCAGCGGGAGCAGGGGACAGCGCTGGCGAGCCACACCCCAGTTTGTCGGTCCGACCCCCCCGCGCATCCCCGATTCCCACGGCGGCCGAAGCCATCCGGGCGCCACCGCAGCGCTGCTGAGGCTGTTTGGTTTTGGCCAACGGTTCAAGACCGGCTCCTCGTGGTTTCACCGGGATGGAAACGCAGAAACATTGGCGGAAGCTGTCGGAGAAGCCGCAGGGATGTCTGCAGGTGATCCGAACTCTGCCCTCAACTTCAAGTGTCACTGCACTAAATCGGGAGATACTGGATGGGGAGTAAACTGGCCCAGCCACTAGCACTGTCACAAAATGTGTTTTTAAAAAACAGAACAAAAGGCAAACAGATTAATTATGAACCCTTCTTTTCAGAAGCAGACCAGGATTAAAAAAATTCCCGCAAAATTAAAATGTTAGATCCTCCATCTAAAAAAAAGTTTATACAGATGTGCTGCAAGTGACCCCCACACGGGTCTGAGCAGCACCTTACAGTACAGACTAAGACTTGAAGAGCTGATCTTACACTGGAAGTCGTTTAATTAAAAAAAAGAAAAAAAAAGAAAAAAAAAAGAAAAAAGAAAAAAAAAAAAGAAAAAAAAAGTGGCTCTGGCTGGGGTGACACAAAGGGGACACTTGGGACACTTCAGAGCACAAGGCAGAGGCGGGGCTGGCAGCCTCCAGGCCGTGGAGCAGAGTACCAGGAAAGGGGCACTTCATGCACAAAATGTATTTTACAAAATACAGATCCAAAAAAAAAAAAAAGCAAAAAAAAAGCAAAAAAAAAATTGAAAAAAAAAAATTAAAAATCCCACCTTGCACTAAATCTCAGCACTCTGAACACTTGCTCTGCCCCAGGCAGCTGCCCATGCCTGGTGTGAGGGAGGAGGCATGGAAACGGGGAGGGGAGGGAAATCCAGGTCTCAGTCTGCTTTTGGGAATTGCTCTCGCAGGGACGTCGTCAGTCATCTGATATCAGACACGGAGCTCTCGGAGTACGGCGTGCTCATGACCGGGGTGCCGTTGTTGGCCACACAGCCTTGCCTCAAGGTCTCAAAATATGAGGCCTGCACTGGTTTATGATACTGCAGAACTTTTATGGCATCTTCTATCTTAAACCATTCCCTTTTCCTTCCTGGGGGCGAAGAGAGAAATCAGCAGATGTAACAGAACGATGGTCTCTGATCTCGAGGGCCTCCCCCTCCAACCCCACACCGACAGCTCCCAATCCCCAGGGACAGGTGCTTCTTTAGGGCACTACACCCCCATGCCTTGCATTTCCTAATTAAAAAAACCCACTTTATTTTGCTATTTTTGCAATTTCTGTTCAAGCCGGATGGTCATTTTAAGACAACCCCCAATGCACACCAAGCACCACCCAATTTCCATCAGTTTGCAAGGGAATTTCAGGTTCCTGCGGACAGCTCTCAGTTCTTACTCTTTCCATAAAGAGCCTGAAGAAAATCATGTTCCATTTGCTGCAGTGCAACCACGAACCTTGTGGCAACAACAGATTCATTTCCATTTGGGAATCAATTTAAATGCAAAGATTTCAGAGATAAGAGGGAATGATTAACCCACACTGCCCAGACGTAATTCCTCTAATCTCAGACAGGACAGTTCTTCACGCTCTTTGCTTTCTACTTTCCAGTGCAAGAATTAAACTCAAAATTGCTGCAGAGACAGCTGGACACTTACTTGGCTTCTTCTGGGGCACAGAAGTGACAAAAGCATCAATTTGACCACAATTTTTTTCCTATGCAACCAAAGGACACGGACACACCACTGTGACTCTTCCTGACCACTCACACAGATTCCAGGTCCCAGAGGGATGCTGAGCTGACCCGTGGTTTGTCCCCATCACTTAATGCAGCAAGCACCAAGCTTACCAATATTGACAGAGTCCTCCCAGTCCTCCAACACTTCGGTGACGATGAGTACGTAAACATATGTCCTGTGCTTCCTGTCCCGGTTCTGGAAGGCAAAGGGGACAGGGTAAAGCAACCTCCCAGAGCAACAACAAACCCTTTCAGGCACGAGGGCATTGGGCCACTGGAAAATTCGAACTGCCCACCTTGGGTGCAGCTCTGCCCACATCACAGCTCATTCTTAGCTACTAAAAACTGTTGTGTTTTAAATCAGAGAGGTCTGAATGTGTTAATAGGGATTGGAACCCAAAAGTGCAGTTTCTGATCTGCGGAGCAGTGGGCTGTGGGCTGATGGGCTTAAAAATTAGTTCCTCAGCTGGGAAGATTTTTACCTATTTCACACAATTCTGAAAGGGTGACAGTGACAGAACAACAGTGAGAAGAGCCGTGTCTGGTACCTGTCCACTGTGCCAAGTGAGGCTGTGAGTGCTTAAAAAGGAAGAGAGACCCCATTCCTCAGCTGGGGGTGGCCTTTGGCAGCATCAAGAATATTCAGTCACAGCAGTTATCACCACTGATTTCACTGAAGTGCCCAATGCAAAGATCAGAAATGCTGATCAGGTGTGTTTTTATTTAGCAGGGACTTTGAAGTTTGCACCAAAGCAGCACCCACTCACTCCACAACCCTGCAGAGCCATTGTTACTCCAAGATGATTTTTTTCAACAACATTTCCCAGCACCCATGTCTGAAACTTACCTCGAAAATTCCCACTAATCTTCCTAACGTCCCTTTCACTCCAGCCTAGGGAAGTTCAAAGAGAAAAGAAACATGCTTTAACAACAGCTCAGTACGTGTTTCCTACTTGTTGTGCACGACCAGTTCCTTTAGGACAGGAAGCAAACGCTCTAAAATTCTGCTAATCTTAAACCAACACAGTCACAAGACAAATGACAGAAATGTATCCTGAGCGCTCACCATCCAAGCATTCCCCAGGATTTTTTTTTTCTTGTTTTCCTACATTCAAACAATTTTGAATTCAATCTGGAGGAAGAAGAAATATTTGAGGAGTTACTCCTTGCATACCAATATACTCCTCGTGACCAGAATCTCCTCTGCAGGTCATTACAGCCTGAGCATGGGGAACACTGGCTTTGGGATTTAGCAGTTTTATCCCTTCAAAATCAGAGTTTAAGAAAATAAAGTATTTATAAGATATCCACTTACACCCTCAGAGCAACATGAAAGCTCCCAGGTATTTCAGGGGTGTCCTGCACACACTTGGAACAAGCCAATATAAACACAAAATGCTGTGATGTGGCCCCGGCAGCAGGAACAAGAGGGGTTTGGATATAACACAAAAGGCAGATGCACTCTGAAATAAAGCCCTTGGATCAAGAAGAGACACAAATGAAGAGATCTAAGCAACAGTTTTGTCTGTTTGAATACTGCTGAGGATGCACCACTCCATCACATTTGGTGTCCCTTTTGGTACCGCCCTGCTGGCCCTCCCCTCTCTCAGCTCTCTGTGCAAAATCCCAGCCCACCCTTCTGCCCCTGCTTTATATTCCCTCCTCTTTATGACTGTAAATGGTTGGAACTCAAGTGCTACAGACAAGATGAGATCTCACTCCATGACTTAACAGGTCTGAACCAACCCACACGGCCTGGCACACGACCCAGCCACAACTGGGGAGGAGCATCGGCTCTGTCTCCAGCAGCTGGAACACATCCTGAAGAGCCCAGGGAAACTGCCTCTTGCACATGAGATAGAGACTGATTATGCCAGGCTTCTCTTATTTAAAAATAAAGGTATTTGGGTCATGCTAATGGTAAGAAAAATTCTCTGTCCTACTGACCAGCTGCTGCACAGTCACACGCTATCAGAGAGGAAGAACTTCCATTAATGAGAAAATTTTCCTGGTTAAGTTCCAGCCTATGGAATACACAGGTACCAAACAATCCAGCCAGGGCACACCTCATTCCTGCTTCCAATGGGAGCTGATGTGGAACCACCCCAGCAGCAAAGGGTTTGTAGCTCCCTCACTACGAGCAGTCACAGAAATCTATAAATCCTTTCGGTAACGCTCTCACTGAGCTCCACTTCTACGAGGTGCATCAACTGAACCTTCTATTTCATTTTTGGACTCAAGCTTTATTGTCTCATCAGTGCTTCTGACATCCTGCTCAGCCCACAGGTGTCCCACTGACTGTGACCCCCGGGGCTATTTCTGGAGCAGGCAGCAATTCCATGAAGGAGCAGCAATTCCATGAAGGTCGGTGCCTCGTGCGCAGGACGGGCCGGGCAGAGCCGGCCTGACCTTTGCGGGTGAGCGGTTCCACCTCCTCTGCCAAGCCTGCTGACCTGGGCTCAGCCTTCTCCGGAGGCAGCTGGAATGTAAATGCTTCAAATGCATTTCCCTCAAGGAACTCCTTCAGCACTGGGATGTATTTTTAGCTAAGCCGTGTTCAACAGGCAGCAGTAACAGAGGGAGGGAACTGGAGGCTTCCACCTTCACAACATACGGACATGAATGCATTAAAAGGTGAAGCATAATCAAGTATTTCTGGAAAATAACTGTCTTAAGCCAATTCTTCACTGGTTCCTGGAAAAGGCTGTTGAATTTCTGCTCTCCTTACCTGTAGGCACTGAATCAGAAGCCAGGGATGTTGTTGTGATGGTTTAGTGAACTCTCAAGTCTGACTAGAAATAAATTTATCTCCAGGCAACTGGCCAGCCTGGAAACGAAGGATGAATTCTGCTCAGCCAGCCTCCCAGGCAGTTTATCCCAGTCCAGAACTGTGCTGGAAGTAGCAGAGGCAGGTGAGGAGCTTTTCCTTCTGTGCTGGTAAAGAGAGATGATGGAAATAACGCTGTCTGCAAACCAGGATCCTCCTGCTCCGTCCTGCCTGGTCTTATTTGCCCAAAAAGGCACAAAAAACGATGCCAAGACAAACATGTGCTGGAGAAAAATCATGTTGAATTATCATCAGACAGCTCGAGAAAGCTCTAAGCTTCATTTCACACACGAACTTCTTGTGTGCCGTTGTAAATGGTGACATAAAAGAGTGGTTTGGTTCAAACAAACCTTGGGCTGATTTTATAGAGTAAGTTCTTAGCAAAGCCTGCAAAGCACATCAGTCACTGCTCCTGGTGGCCAATGCTTCCCTCAGCCCATTTCCCTGGTGCACTGGATTTTAAAGACAACATTCAGGACACCCAACACCAACAGGATTGTCATGTACCTGTTTTTGATATAGCACTAAATTTCCACACCAACAGGAGCGTCAGTCTCTGTGCAATGGAACAAACAAGCATGGAAACGGAATTCACATTCTCACACAAATTTCTAACATAAAACTTGTCCAAGACACCTGAGGAAATAACCTATAGCTGTTATCACTAACAAGTTGGTTACCAGCAACAGAACTGCCAGGCTCCTCTCTGGGCAAGCTCCCCATCTCCTCCTTTCATATGGGCCAACAGCATTTTCTTGGAGAGTTAAAGCACAGTCCCAGGCTCACCCAGCACTGCAGCAGGGTCTAAATCTAAAATTTGCAGCAGATGACTCAGGAATTTTCTCCTGTACAGTAAATGGATTGAGAATGCTCTGCCTTCCTGGGCCAGGCCAGTGAGTGTGCAGACAGCACAATTGATTTTGTGCCCCTCTAAGCACTGAAGTGCTGCACGGGGAGCCCATGCTGCAATCCTCAAAGGACATGGGGAATCCTAGGAGGACCCTAGGAGGATGCTACTGAACCCATCCACAGGGGTAGGAGAGCACCAGCACCAACTGTTCTGCCCGCAGGTGTGGAACAAAGCAGGCAATCACACGACAGGATTCCCTGGGAGAGGCATGCTCAGGTACAACAGAGGACACACAGAGCTGGCAAAATGAGCTTTTGCCCAGCTCTGCTGATCCAAATCAGTGTCCAGTGTCCAGGGGAGGAGGAAAAGGCAGCTCTGGCAAGAGCACAACAGCCACAGACACTGCCAGAGCCAGCTGCCTGACCAGCACCCACTTCAAACCCCTGCTGCACCCGGAGGGGTGGGCTGGGAGCTCAGGACAAGGAACAAAAATCCAGAGGAAATGAAGCTTTACTAGTTCTGCTGCTCACGGAACAACTTGTTTTAATAAAGAAAAATTACTGAAGACATCCAAGAACAGCAGGTTCAGGTTTCAAAGCTGAAAATAAGTTGGGGTCAGATGCAAAAAGCAGCCTGCAGCAACACCATCTGTTCCTCGGGACAGCTTTTATTTCCTTCCATCTGAGCTAAGGAAAATGTGGGTTGGAATTTCAGCTATTTTACTTTGCTCTATTAGGCTCAAAGCCTGCATCTACTACAGATTACTCCTGGGCAAGAGGACTGTGGTGGAACACCCAAATCTTTGCTCCAAGACCTGCACTACTGAAGGTGCAAATCCCACCCAGGAGGGCTGTGGACACGTTTGAAGGATGCTGATGCCAGGTCAGCTGGGCAAACTCTGCTATCTCAGAAAGGGTCAGACTCATTCATCTAATTCAGCACAGCACTACACCTTTATTTGCTTTTACACTTGTGAAATAGAAATGAAATTCCATGTCAGAGTGAGGAACTTTCAGACACTGCACTCATTTCTGTGAAGTTTGAGTACACAGGGTAAAGGACAGTGACTTTGAGCCACTGGATATGACCAGCTAGGAGGAGTTCAAGCCATCATCTCATCATTCATCTGTGGGCCCTGCAGTATTTTTAAAAAGTTCTCCTATTTTAGCACTGGAAGATACCAATATCTGTGTTCTAAATCACTAACAAAACACATGAAACAGAAAAGATTATCTATAAAGCATGTTTAGAAGAGGGGGAAAAAAGTTCCAGCAACCAGATCAAAGTACTGTCATGATGGACTATTTTTGATATTGGCACCAATTGCCTGTTTGATCACAGATCAAGCACAGCTTATCTGGTTTTTGACTCCCATGAAGAAAGCACAACTAACACTCCTGCAATGTTATAATATTTGACATTTACGAAGTATTTAAAGGTCAGGATGTGAAGAATGCTCTAAGTGAAAAATGAAATGGTGCTGAGTTTCACAGATGAGTGTGGAGGCTTTTTTCAAAGTCACTCTGTAATAAGTTTAAGGCATCTATTTCTAACCCATGATGTTCACCAGTTGCTCACACCCACAACAGCCCCCTTATTCTTAAGCAAAAACCACACTCCACAGGCACCAATGCCTGGTTGAAAAGGACACACACCTTCCAGAAGGTGAACCTTAGAACACACGTGGAGTTCCCAGCTCTGTCAGACTGACTACAGCACTTCCCAACAACCTGTCAGAAATAAGAGGGTTTATTCTGAAGAGGCTGCTGTGACCCAGAGCTGCCGTGTTGTCTGTCACAAACAATGCCCAACAACTCCAGTCACTTCCAATTTCATGCAGACAACAGCGAGCATGACAAGTGTTGGTACCTGTCTACTTTAATACTTGTGCTGCTAGAGACTAATATAGATAAGGACTACCTCAAACTAGGACAAGGACTTGAACTCAAACTGGGACAGAGGGATCACAGCCTTCACTCAGAATCAACATTTCATTTTTGGAACAGAAAGAGGGAAAAGTTAGGTAACTCTAGATGACAATTATTCCAGCATGGATAAACACAAACACATACACACTAAAATTAAAACAGTGAATGCAGAAGTTAAAATGTTCATTTAGGGAAGCATATTTTGAAAAGAAAACACACACCATGCAAGAGAACGAATTGAGAAGAGAGAGTCTATTGTCATCCTCAAAAGCCACAAGCAACGGGAAGGGTCACGAGTCCTTGCAGCTCTTCCAACCAGCTCTTATTAAAAATTGGAAAGGCATACCAAAGTCAGGGAAAGAAACTCCACACATTTCTTCCACAGCTTTGAGAAGCATTGCTCACTGACATGGGGGAAACTGGATTTTCTCTCTCCCAGCTCGAGCAGCAAACTGGAACTGCTCAGTTACCTGTGTCCCCATGGGTGACAGACACAGCTGTCCCAGCAGAGAAGCAAAGACATCAAACCTACTCAGAAATCAGCCTCAGCTCCAACCGGCCTGAAAACACCTGGATTCACATGGAAGGGAGAGCAAGGGCTCCCAGCAGCCACCCAAAACCCCTCCTGCCAAACCCACAGCATGAGCTGGGCTGGTGGGTGCTCCAGGCCTTCCCAACTCCTGCTGTGCTCCAACAACACCCCCCACATGCAGCAACAGCTCCTGGAGCTCGAGGCCAGGGATGTGGGGGATAATTCCATGTGCAGATCCTCAGCAGCACACGAGCAAAGCCCAGCTGGGGAAGGCCTCACACCCCCACAGCTCCACCAGCACCACTGGCAGAGCACTCACATCATTTGGTGTGGGACAGAACCCTCCGGGAGCCGTTGATGTGACAGCTCCTGACAGCTCCGTGTCAGCTCCTCCACCTGCACCACCCAGGGCTGGGGTGCCCAGGTGAGCCAGGGTTGCCCAGGTGAGTTGGGGGTGCCCAGGTGAGTTGGGGGTGCCCAAGTGAGTTGGGGGTGCCCAGGTGAGCTGGGCTTACCCAGGTGAGCTGGAGGTACCCTGGTGAGTTGGGGTGCCCAGGTAAGCTGGGGGTGCCCAGGTGAGTTGGAGGTGCCCAGGTGAGCTGGGGTTGCCCAGGTGAGCCCAGGGTTGCCCAGGTGAGCCGGGCGTGCTCCCAGCACTCCGAGCTGTCGCTGTCCCTCTCAGGAGCAGCCAGGCTGAGGTGCCTCGCTGGGCACAACTCACCCCTGCCAGGCTGCCACGGCTTGAGTTACACTGGCAGTGGGCACCGCTCCACGTGAGCAGGGAACACCAGCCGAGCGAGCGGGATTATCTCAGCCAGCCCAAACCAGTTCCTGCCCCGCAGCAGCCGTGCCAAGGCTCCCTTCCAGCCAGCGCTGTCATGGAAAGAGCGCGGCTCTCCCAGGGCGCTGCTGCCTGGGCAGGGAGCGTCCGTGCACATTTATTTTAAGGGTTGAGAGGCGAAGCTCTGCACCCCCTGAATGAACCCTGGACTTCTGTATCAAATCACTTCATTATTAATAATGCTTGGGCTGAAAAGCAGGAGTCTGCAGCTAAAAATATTTCTATTGTTCTGGTTACACTCACTTTGGCTTGTAAAGTGGTTGAAAGGTTGCCGAGTTACTGGAAAAGCAGGAGCTGAGTTACAAGCTGGAAATAAAATTTGCAAGCAGTGATTCCTAGTATTAGAAGGACCTAAAAGCACTTAGAAAGATAAACTTTGACCGTGTAATCTCTTTCTGATAAACTGTTAGATTATAAAAACATTCAAAGAGAAACACACAACTTGAGATGTGCCACATTAGATTAGTCCAACAGTGCAAATATTCAGAGTTTTGTCAGACAGCAGCAGGTACTTCCAAATAATTGCAAGAAAGAAACCTGCATATACCAGACAATTCAATACAGCAGCTAGAGGAGAGGCTTCCTCCCAAGTCCCATCAATTAGCTCTTGATTTCTGTTCTGCACAGAACACAAAGATTTATAACCCTCTTGAAAGCATTTTTAAATCCTGCCTTATGTAACTGTGAACCTATACTTGGTCATTCTATCTGTAATCATGCAATCATTTCTGCAACTAAGCATCTCCCCAATTTGTTAATATTCAGATGCAAATTCGAAAGGCATGTTTTACATACACTGCAGTCAACTGCCATTTGCTGCCTTTACATTTCTTATGAAGATTGGAATTGTTCTTCCAGCTTTAAGAGAAAAATTCTCCTTCTCCCTACAGCCCATTGATCTGTGTTTGATGTGCTGTTTGATCTCCTTCCTGAAACAGCTTCCAGTGTAAAAGAAAAAACAAACCAACCAACCCATGCACCCTTTAATAACTGCGGCTGGTAACTTATGGCCAATTTCACTTACTCACATAAACCTCGCAGTCTGTTCCAGACCAAAACATACTGAGGTCCCTTTATTTGGAGTGTCTTTAGTGGCTCATAAGGGCTTATTTCTACCTTCTACCCAAGTACTAGACAGCTCCACAAAGGCGCAGCTGAATTTTGAAGTTCTCTTACAAAACTCTTCCTCACACAGAGAAAACAAAGCAGAGAATATCATCATATGCACTGAAGCGACAAGAGCTGAACTTTATTTGCAGTTAAAGGTATCAGGCAAGGACAAGCTCATTCCAACGGAGAGGTTTAATTACATTCCCATGCTCTCTTTATTTAGGACTGTTCTCCTCCCACGCGGGACGGGGATATCACCAGTGACGCCACCCCCCTCTTCACCCCAAGGAGAAGAAGGGAGAGTGATGGAACAAACCCCCAGAACCGGGGCTGAGAGCGCAGGGTGAAGGCACTCACCTCCTCACAGACCTCGCGCACGGCGGCCACGCCAGGCTCCTCCTCGGGCTCCATGCCCCCGCCGGGGACAATCCATCGGTCCGGATGGCGACTACTGCTCACCAGCAGCACCTGTGGAGAGCAGGAACAGCCGATGGGGCACCCCCAGCGCTCCCTGCAGGGCCCAGCCAAAGGGCAGAGATTGTCTTTGTGCCGCACACAGCCCCGGACATGACCCACCCAAGGCAAGGCCTTGCTAATATTTCACTTTTCCCTGTTCAGACAGCCATGGAAATTCCATGAGCAGTGACACCAAGGCGCTCCCACACTCTGTATTACTTCAGCCATTGCCTCTCCCTGCTCTGATGATTCGTAGGAAAAGCTGCCCCTGCACACCAAACGCTCCTTTGCACTGGACACAGCATCACTCACAGTGGGAGTTCAGTGCAGAGTCCTCACAGCTTGGCATTCACCTCATGCAACAACAGAACTGCACAGATGCTGCTCAGCACCTTCACCCTTTGCAGAAGTGCCTTGATTTAATTCTCCTGGTGCCTTTGGCCTTGCCTGTCCCTGCAGCTCTGTCCCCAACAGCGTGTACACGTCTGGGAACCCCCACTGCACGATCGATGTGCAATTGTCTGAGCACAGACCCTCAGACCCCTGTTTGTCATTTCTTTTGCAGTAGGCACTGAGGAGCTCAGCTCTGGAGCCAGCACTTGGCTACTTTTGGTTTAGAGGAGATTGTTCAATGAGGTGTAAGCAAAATAAAATCCTGTATTAAACCTATCAAAATTTCAATCCTTTAGGAAAGGGCTGCACAGAAGGACAAACTTGTGAATGAGAAAAATTATTCAACCCTCTTCCCAGGAGGGATTTGCCATGCACGTACTTTGTGACAGTTTTTCTTGAAACACATTTTATTCCACTGTAATTCTGCCCTGTTACAAGTCCAGGTCCTGATTTGCCACCTCCCACCAATACAAACTCTAACTAACGCTCTCAACTGGCTACAAACTGTCCCAAAGAATAGCAAGACACTGCGCTTATTAAATCTACTTGCAATACATCCATGAGCAGAGATGGAAACTAAACACAAAACTAATACTGTTGTCCGGCTCTCTAAACAAAGCTTGTTCATTAGAGTCATCCTGTTGTACTTCATCATTTCACTGGCACAAAGCTCGGAGCCAAAAGCAGACTTGCTCCAGAAACTTTCCAACATACCAGTCCAATTAGGTTCCAGGCCAGCTGTAACAGTGTCAGACATTTGGGAGTTACACTGTGGAGACACTGAAATCCCAGGCTTTACTGGGGAAACAGTGATTTGCCAGTAGGATATGAAAAGATTTGCACTAATTACCAAAAGGAATCTACCTACAGAATTCAAAATTAAACTTCCAAAACAAAAACAAGCACGAGATTTCCAGGGTTTTCCAGTTGGTTTATCTTGAAAATTCTCATCCGACAACTGACCAAACTCGTATTGGAAACAAATGAAGCTGCATGGGCCACCTCAGTTCCACAGTCCCCAGTGGGACGGTCCCTGCCTGCCCCATCCTCTGGCCAGGCTGGGACAGAACAGAGTTTACTTTACAGTGACATCCCGAGTGTTTGGCCCTCTCCAAGAGGAAGGCAGAATTCCTTTCCCCCAGGCATCCAGTCCATGTAAAACACCACTAGAAAGCCATTCCTAAATAGGGAATGTAAACTTCATTCATGCTCAGAGCCCTCAGGACAGCAGCCAGTCCCTGTGGGGCCATCCCCAGCCACCTCAGATTGCCACTGTACCTCTTCCTAGCACAGTACTTGACTTCTACTCCATCCTCACTCATCATCCAGAAGAGCTTGGACTCAAATTCCTGTCTCCGGGTCAGCCGGTAATTCTGAGGACAAAGCTAAAAGAGCAGGAACAGCCATTTCAAGTGCAGCTCTGCTGCCAGGTAAGGAACCACCAGCTCTGACACTTCCTATTGCAATTCAGAGCTCCAGCTCGAGGGGAAAGAAAAGAGGAAAAATATTAGAAAAAGCCACAGGACCAGATCTTTGAAACTCAGCACAGCACACCTCACACCCATTAACTTCTGCCACCTTCCAGGCGTGAGAACAAGGATCTGCTATGGAACCCTGGCCACAGCCTGCTCCAGGAAACCTGCTCGGGCTCGGACAATGCCTCAGCAACACACCAGGAGGAACTTTTGGGTGTAAACAATGGTTTGAGGCAAAGTAAATTAACTTCAGCTGCTCTGGCAGTTGAGAATTTTCTGATTAGAGAATGAACATGAACAACCCTCGCTGGGAAGGAAAAACCTGTCATTCTCACACTTTTATGTAATCAGACTATTTCCTGTTTAATAAAAAGGAAATCCCATCAAGAGAGAGCAGGAAACAAGCCCTACAAGGTCATTCTTTTAAAACAACTTCAAACAGGATATTGCTACCAACAAGCTCTCTCAAGACAAAGGGGCTGAATTCCAAATGAGGGGGAGACACTGCTGTGTTAGGAAAAAACCCACCTCCAACACCAGTCCTATATCCCAATACATGCAATGGATTCAGAGGGATCAACAAAAAATTTGTCATCATCCAAATCTCAGAATGGTTTGTGTTGGAAGGTCCCTTAAAGCCCATCCCATTCCACTCCCTGCCACCTTCAACTAGACCAGTCCACGGTGCAGTTGGCTTTTTGGCTCATTAACTTCTTTATTGCATAAATAAGTTTTATTTTAATACATCCTAAAGTACTTAATCTAAATAGCCACCAAAAATACACCAAAATTTACTTATTTTATTTGTTTAAATAGGGCTAGAACATTTGGACATTTCCATTTTATTCTTGCCGGGCTATTGTGTTTAAGATGGCTACTGAGACTCTTGGCCTGCCAGGGATTTTGGAGCTGGATTTTGGAACCACTTCTTGCAGACTTTTTGGAAAAGCATTTGCAGGTAACACGTCACACGGCCAAGTTGTGTTTTCCAGGATTTCAAAGACAATTATGTCATTTCAAAGCAGGGAAATGAGCAACACAAGCCTCTCTGGCAAAGCAGGAGGTGGCCCTGCTGAAACTCTCACACAGAATCCCCCACAAAAGAGAAAGTCTAGAAAAATAAGCTAAGTTTGAAGTGTGCCGCAGGGGCTCAAACCAGAGGCTCATGGCAAGAACCTTCAAAGCTGCACACAACAAACAAATCCAAATAAACCTGAGCAGTGCTAACCCTGCCTCGAGGAGACAGGAAACACACCAAGACATCTAAGGCTGCCTGGACAGCCACATGGAATAAGGAGCTCCATGGGAAAAGGGGAAAAGAGTTTGTCCCTGGAATAAATCTGGGCATCTCTGATACACAATGCAGACCTTAAAACAACCCAGTTACACACAAACCTGCTGTATCCACATGGAGGGGGCTTTCTGTTTTTTTTCACAGGAATAATGGTGCTCTGCAAAGCCAAAACTGGGCAACCAGGATCAGGCAGAGAATTAACTCCCCATTAGCAGAACAGAGACTGAGGGATTCTCAAGTTCTTCCACACGATGATGGATTTAAACAACAACCACCACCCATAAATAAAACAAGAGCAGCTACACGGTAAGGAACAGAATTACTCGAAAGAGGATCCACAGCAGCATTTGAGCAGATGAAAAGGGCCACAGTCCTGCGAGAAGCTGGGCCACAGCGTGAGCAGAAAATGAGCTGAGAACCTTCCAGACTTCCAGGAAAAGCCAGTGCTACCCACCCGTGCCAGCCGGGGCCCGGAGAGCTGGCAGCCAGCACAGGGAACAGCAGGCAAGATGTTAAATCCGGGGTCTGGCCCAGCAGCCTCCTGCTGCCAGGAGCCGATCCATAGCTGCTGGCTCCTGACACAGCCTCTGCACTGCCTTACAGGCTTCCCCTCAATATTTTCAGGTTTTCCCTCAATATTGACATGCTTTCTATCAATATTGTCATGCTTTCTATCAACAGTAAGCCATAAATCACGTCGTTTGCACAGCGACTGAAGCACAAACCTCCCGGCATTGCAACTCATTTCCCACTCCAGCATCATTTATCAGAGCACAGCCGGCAAGGAGACGCTGCCGCAGAGGCTGCAGGAGCTGGGAGGAGAAGATGGCTGACTGCAAGGCTTCTGCTGTACAATCTGCCTTTGTCTCAAAGTTTCAGTTTAAAACGAGGGTGCTCTCAGGAGCTGAGCTCTGCGCTCCCATGTGCCCCATGGCCAGGCAGGTCCCGAAGCCGGTGCTGTGTCCAGCATAACAAACACCATGGATGCTTCACTCAAAATTAATGAACATTCTCCCAATCCCCAAATATTATCATTGCTGTAATGCTTTTCTTCCTGACAAAAGTGGGATGTCCATTTGACCACACCAAACCACCTTTAAGCCCCGCGACCAGCACAGGCTGATGACTGGAGGAGTGGGGGGGAGACGAGGGACACTGCTGTAACCAAAGCTGTGCAAAATGAATCTCATTCCCCCAGCAGCAACACGGCCTCGATGACTCCCCAACAAATCACGTTGTGAAGGCAGGACGGCCCCAGGGCACACGCCAGGGCTTACGGGAGGGCTTCTCCCACCCTCTTGCTATTCCAGGCACGTTCCGGAGCTCGCACATGGCAGGAGTGAGTACAGCCGGTGGTCAGCGGGGCTACAGCCAACCCTGCACCTGGCAGGGTCAGCAGCTGGGACCACAACACACACTCTCAACAGCCACAGAAACCCCTCCCCTGACCATTACAGCCTGTCCTGCCAGGAGCATTCCTGTTCCTCAACAGGATACATTTCCTTAGACAAGTGTTATTTTTGTACATGCACCTGCACCAGGCTCCGTGGGATAATGGGGTTTAACCTACAACGTGCTACCCAGGAACTGGAGGTGGGAAATTCACAGCAGCAATCGCAAAGGGGAAGGGATTCGCACTACAGAGCTTGACAGAAGTAAAGCACAAGTTTTGGAACGGGAGCAAGAGGTGAACTGGAAGAAGTTCAAGTCATTTCAAGTGCTTGGATCGCACCTACAGTCCTACAACCAGAGAGGAAAAAATTCAGAAGATTCTGTTGGTTTTCAGGCTGCTGGTTAGAATAACAATAATAAATCACCACGTACCGTGCTGCTGCTCTGGCTGCAGAACACCACGGGTCCTGTTACTGCTACTGCAGCACTCCTGCGACTTCAGAGCCAGTGCCTGTCCTAGCAGGGAGGAACACAACTCCAAGTCCTCCCCCTCCAGTGAAATTATGGTTTAGATAACCACAAAAATTATCTGCAACATGCCTTCCCATGCTTTGGGAGCAGCTGAACTGCCTGCAGCAGCGGCCGCTGCTTTCAGAAGCCGAGGGCTGATAAGGGGCACTCCCAGAGAGAGACCCCAAACCCCAGAACCGATTTCGGCCTGTCAAAACCAGTTTGGTGACCACTCAGTGCTTACACAACTTGTCCAGGTGCACCTTTTCCAGCAGGAATGCTGCCTTATAAAGTGCCTTTTTGAATAAGGAGGGAAAAAAAGCAATGAAGGGGTATTTGGGTTTTTTGAAGAGACCAAATGACTCTGGCTGTCAGCAGCTCCACATGCTGTTCTGATTAACCACCCTGCTCATGAAATCCAGCACACACCAACTCTTGGGAAGCTGCTCAAATATATGCAGCTAATTCTACACACATCAGTACATGTCATTTGCACAAGGAAAAGTAACCCCTGAAACATCTGACAAAAATCTACCCAGCAGGCAATCATATCCCTCCGAATTTCACAGGTTAATGTGAAATTTCTGAGAACAAAGAGTCAGTGTGCAATATCCAGTGGCACAGGCAGGAATTCTGAAACAAATACACATAAAATTTGAAAGATCTTTGACTGGTCTGTGCAGTTTGTCCCTCAGTTGGACTGAAAAAGATCAAGTGTTTAAAGAAACAGAGGCCCTGCTTCCCAACCACAGGATGTCACCTATAGCATTCCCACATGGACGTTTGCTATTTGTAAGGTAGAACTGAGTTTGTTAATTTTGCTCTATCCAAGAAAACCATGACAATTTTCCTTATTTTAAAAGAAGGAAAAAGTCCAAGCACATGGTTGGGTTTGTTTTTTTGGGTTTTTTTTTTGACAAAGAAGGGAAAGAGTTGTTTTTCCAGACCATAAGAGACCACCCATGGAAAGCTGAGGTCCTGTGGCAGCAGTCCCTGCTGGGTGCACCCCCAAAATGCTTGTACCTGTCTCCACACTGCAGGAGTTTGTCTGAACGGTGCTGAGATGAACCAAATCAGGGAACAGGGTGCAAGTTTTCTTAAAAAAAGGGGGAACACGGAACACATAGAGTGAGGAGAAAAAGGTAGGAAAAAACCAGCCCCTGTTCAAGCAATAAATGGATCTCGGGTGGAAGAGATTTCAAAGCAGTGTTCTGTAGGGAACAGACACAGCCACCACTACTGGGTCCTTCTCCACAGACCAAGGGTAGAGCACACCCTCTTTCCACATTCATCACTTTTCCCTGAGTTGCAGCAGAACAAAACTGACTCAATTCTTCAGTTTCATAACAGCTTGCTGAGCTTCCAGTAAATGAAGTGAAAATTGTAACAATTTTCATTCTTTTGTTCTTTGGGAAAGTACAAGAGACCATGGAATTGCTTGTAAAACTGTTTAGTGACAGCTGCTTCTGTAGGAAGGCAAGCACTGTTTTAAGATGAAAGCCAGGTCTTGCAGAGGTTTATCCACGCTCTGGCTCTTGGCAAACAAGATCTACAGATTCTACACAATCCACAGTGCTAAGAGGGCCAGGAGAAGCACAGAAAGAGATCCAAGGTGCTCCTTATCCCCCTGGGGAGGAGGTAACAGGTTAGCAACAGACAGGGAGAACTTCAGCTGGCCTCAACCACAACCCTTTTACGCAGCTGGTGGGAGCACAGAGCCAAGCCCAGCCATCAGAACAGGCATTCTGGGACGATATTCCGCGGAAAGCAGGATGATCATATGATGCTGGGCTCACTTACATCCCAACAGCGAAGCACTTGGAGTGGTTTTAGCCGTTATTGGTTTACACTGGAGCCAAGGCACAGGGGACAGCCCGGGAGCACCGCGTGATCCCCACCACACTCGGCGGGTTCCAATCCCAGCTCTGCTGTGTTACATCACAGCTGGAGTAAAACCGGCCCAGGAGAGGCCAGAAGGAAAAGAAAAAAGGTTCGTTTGCATTCCAATGGTTTTCCCAGGGGCCACCCGGCCCAGCTCTCCCGTGACCACAGGGTTCGGCGCGTGCCAGGGCACCGGCCCCTGGGTGAAACCTCTCTTCTCCCAGCTCCATTCAGGCCTCATTCACCGCTCAGAAAAGATTCTTCCCCAGGCATTTCCTCCAAAAAAAAACTCTTTAAAAACGCCCGTGGTTAACGAGCAGCTTGTCCTTTCACAGACACAATGTGGGCATGTTCAAACCCGCCGCTGCCCCAGCGCGGACCCACGGCCCAACGGTGCCTCTTTATTCCCGTCAAACGCCACCCGGAGCAGGGCTCCACTGCGGAGGCACAGCGAGGCACCAGGAGCATTTTCGGGAATGTTTCCTCATGGAAACAGCTGGTCCACACAAAAAATACGTGTGTTATTTTAAAAAAAATCCCACTCTGACAGCAACGTTGAGGGGCAGGGGCATCCCAAGCAATCACTGAGTGATTCCAGAGATACCCCAGGATTTGGGAGCTCTCCCTCCGTGCTCTCCTTCCGCAGCTCTGCCAGCATCCCGGGAGTTCATTCCATGAGAAAAGATGGGAATAGCAGTGGAAGGTCCTTTGAAGTCTCTTCCCACTCTTTGAATGAATCCCGCTGCTGCCTCAGCTCTCCCTGCTACCCAAGGAGGTAGATCACGGTTTGGGAAACCACACACAATTTGGGGGGTTTCCAAAACACCCAAAAAATGTATTTTTTTGGTCTCCATTTGAGATTCGTGTTGAAATGAATTCTCCCTGTGCTGCTTTTTAAAGGAATATGTAACAAAGGCATTTTTTCAGCCAATGCCTGATCTTCCAAAAATGTTCCAGAGCTTCTTTCATGCCCAAAAGTAGCGGCTTCCAAATGCAATGCAGCGACAATGTGCGACCTCCAACAGCATACGGAAAAAATAAATCACTTAAAAACTAAAAAAGAACAAAGTATTTTTCTGTTAAGACTCTTTATTGGCAAATATACCACCAAACCAAGCATATGGCATTTTATCAATCTCCAGGGATTGCTAAGATTTCAAATAAAAATACAAACTAACTAAAGAGTCAGGGGAAACACCAAAACAGAAGAAAATACCATCCTCTGTAAGCGTAAAAAGAATTCTCTTGTTTCTTCTTGTTCATCGACAAACTTTTTTAATTCAAGAACTAATAAGGAGTTAAAAACAGAAAAAAATTGTTTTTTTGAATTCATAGCAGGAAATGAAGAAGAAAGGCAAGAGCAAAGTTCTACTATTTCTTAAGCACTTAAAAGAAACAGTAATGAGAAACAGCCAGTCCTAGGAAGGAATCCTACTTTAATAGAGAAATTTTAATTTATTTATCAAAACATGCTTCTTTTCTTCTCTTTTCAAACACTGAGCTTTTAATAGATCTTTACTGTACATATTTTGGCTCTGGCTCTTTCTCCCCTCCCTGGAGAGACCTTCTAAATAGATCTCAATTTCCATTTAAATAGAAGGAATCAATAATAAAATACGTCAGTAACATAAAAAACTATTATTGTCCAAGAGCAAACCAAGAAATCTTTCACAGCCATGGTAAACTCTCTACTTAAATGTATACAGGTAACACCTTGCTTGCTATCAAAAAGGTGCAAGTAACAGTGAGTGGACACCTGTCAACTTCTCTCAAAGTTTATTTAAAAGCCAACAAATAATTAGAAACGAATAATTAGCCAAGAAATAATTAGAAATAATAAATAATAAGGTGTTCTGCTTGCTGATTTCACTCATTGACACAAGTCTAAATTCAGCGGCTTCCCAGCCTTTTGGCCAAGGCCAAGTGCAGGATCTGGGCACAGAGTCCATCCCGGTGGGGTTAATTAGGTGGGACTGGGTAAGAACTTTCCCAGATGTATTTGTGACAAGCCCCCTTCCTGGGCAGCTCCCATAGCAGGGATGTAACAGGTGGGAGCAGAGGATGCAGTTTCAGCTCAGGGTTCAGCTCACAGGTACCACACACAGCACTTCAAAGGCTCCGAGATCAAAACCGTCCTTCCCTGCCTCATTCCTGCCGTGCATCCCCAGCAGCAGCACACCCACGGCACATCCCGAGGAAACACACCCCAGTCCAGCCTGCAGCACTTCCACAGGAACCACTGCTCCCTCCCCGAGGTGCCCCAGGGCACCGCAGCCACTGCCAGCTGTCACTGGGAGCTCAGGGACGAGGCCACCAAGGACCACAGGGACAACACGACATTCACCCAGAAGCCCCACTGCCCTGTACACAAAAGCCTTCCCAGAGCTTAGAGATCCCTGGGAATGACCCAGCACAACCAGCACAGGGAGCCAGCTCCCTCAAATCCTGCCTGAAACCAGAAACATACTGTTCTAGTCCAGGTCTCACCTAGAAACTAGAGCCTGAACGAGTTTAAATTCTGTCCACTGGAAGTGGAGACCACAACAGAGGCACAACTGACACAAAACTGGTTTTAAATCTCAGCCTTACACCAACCTGACAGCTGAGCCTGCTGGAAGCATCCATCCCACACCAGCATGCCTCTGGAACGAGTTCACTTTCCTCCTTCGACCTCTTGGGTCAGCACTGTGACACTGCCACACAGCCTGGTGTCCCAGCACAGTGAGGGCTCTGACACCTGTCATTAACACACCTTGGTGTCCCCAGCACCACGAGGGCTCTGTCACCAGCTCTCATGGGCTGGAGGGATCATCTGAAGCCGGTACAAAGTTGCAGACTGAGATGTGTAAAAATAAAACTCACAACCAGTCACAGGCTGATTGCCTCAGGCACCTGTTAAAAGTACTTTTCTACCCTCAACCACACAGCAATCACACATGGCCAAGCCTCCACCTCTTGAGAAAAGCCTGCAAACTGCCCCACTAATTGTGTAAAATGCCATCAGGGCACTCCAACAATCTCACCCAGCCGTGCTGAGCACCCCCGGCATCATCACACAAAACAATGATGTTCTTCTTCACGGTCAGTCCATAAATTTCCTGGAAGTCCGTGGGAAGGACCAGCTACACTGAGCGCTGCACCAAACACACTGTTGTCATTTCAGACCATTTCTGCTGAAATGCTGACACTCCTCATCACGCCAGCACAGCTACAAAGGGCTTGTGCAGCCTCCTTCACGTTAGATAATAACTGGATGTATGCTAATTGCCTTTCCTCCAGTGAACTGTCTGCATTCCCTTCCGATTTCCTGTAGCTACAAATATGATAATCAGGAGAACAAAGACTTTAGCACAGCCACTCGGGCACAGCAAATGCAGTGGAGTGTGTACGCCTGGCTCCAGTAGCAGCAGCACAAGGGAGACCTGCAACCTTGCTGCTCTGAGCACCCCGAGCCCACCTTCAGGAGGTGTCAATAAAGACTCGTGTAAAATCGCACATCGGAGCGAAGTTTCTCTTTGTAACTTCCCGGACAATGCAGCCCCTTAGCAACGCGGCCGCTCTGAAACCAACCAATCCACCTTTAATTCCCACTTCCTCCCAAGCTCTCTGGACAGCAACTTCTGGCACTCCATCAGTCCCCTTTTATCCCAGTTTCTTTTTATAAATCCAAGGTCAGGTTTCCTCTCCAATCTCATGTGATGTGCTGGACTGAAGTTCTGCCAGCGTGGTCGGTCCCCTCGGCTGCCAAACCCCCTCCCGCGCTCCCCTCAGCCTGTCCCGCCGCCCACCGGGCATCTCCCCGGCTCCAGCGGAGAGCAATAACCAAGTAGGGAGCACCAACTCTTCCAGTGACGCTGAATTATGCCTAGTAAGAATTAAAACCTCGCTGGGATCGAGTGTCCCCACCCCGGGCGGCTCGGGGGTCCCAAGCCCGGCCTCGCCCCCGGCCCGGCCTCACCTCCTCCTCGCTCTCGCTGCGGAAGCACAGGCAGGCCGCCCGCTTCTTGTAGCCGTCCCCGTCGTAGGTGCGCGTCTGGTTGGACTTGAGCTTCATCATCCTCCGCTCCGGGGGCGGCGGGGCCGGAGGACGCGCGGCCCGGAGGGCGGGGGCGGGCGGGACCCGCCGGGCGG
>VZTX01015936.1:0-11300 GCA_013400915.1 Pardalotus punctatus
GGGTCTCGCAGGCAAAATGTGCGACAAACCAGACCTCTCGGAGGTGGAGAAATTCGACAAGAAGAAGCTGAAGAAAACCAACACGGAGGAGAAGAACACGCTGCCCTCCAAGGAGAGTGAGTGCGGGGCTGGGGGCTGGCGGAGCGGGAGGCACGGCCGGCGGGGCAATACCCTCTGGGCCGATCTCGCCACTGAGGCATCCGGGCGGGAGGAGCGGTTTGGGGCGGCAGGGCTCTGGCCCGGAGAAAGCCCCGGGCAGAGGTGTGTGCAGCCCGGGGCAGCGGGCGTGGGCACTCGGAGATGGCTGTTGCGCCAAACTGATGCCTCAGGCATCACTTTCCTGCTGAGGGACGCAGACAGGTGCCCGACTTGCTGCCACGCACGTGTGTGGCTTGTCATCTTTTAACTTGACTGTTAAACCACCCCACTTGGGGTCAAACCACAAAACTGGACGGCAGGGCCTGAGTGAATCCTCTGGAGCCTTTTCCGGTGTGTGCTTCCACCAAAAAAAAAGCACTAGAGACTAATGGGCCTCTATTTTTTTGCAGCTATTGAGCAGGAGAAGGAATGTGTGAAGTCTTCCTAGAGAGAGATTGCCTGGCAGGAAGAGTGACTACTCAATTATTTTGCTTTGAAATGAATCGTGGGTTTTTTTAAATTTACATCACATACATGTATAGAAAACAGCTGTATCACCGAACACACTGTCCCACTTTGCTGACAGCTTTTGCAGGTGGAGGGGACAAAGCGTGGTCCTCTCAGTCCATCAGTAGCCTGACCCGATGCCATCTCTGCTGCTCAGCTGCCTCCTATGACAGCACTGATCTTGCTCTGATGCAGTGAGGAGATGAGCAAGGGCCATGGAGGCTTCTGGAGATGGACCCCTTCTGCCTGAGGGAGTGGGGAACCTTTCTGGCCTCACCTCTGGCCTGGGTCTGTCTTGCATATTCTTCACTGACAGTGTTCTGTAGCCTCACTCACAGTTTTTTGTCTTCCTTGGGGGAAAAATGAAAAGTTTATTATAAAATAAAAAATTGTAATGATCTACCTATGGCTTGTGGCTTCTTCCATGGCAAGGGTTCTGGCTGTAGCTTGGCTTACCTTGGGGGGGGAGAGGTCTCTGCCTGGTGCTGCAGCAGTGCTGGTTGTTCAGTGCTGCTCAGAGGGTGATGTGTTATGGTTCCCTGCAGGGTGTTTGCTTGGGACTCACTTCCTGGGGGAACTGGGAGCTTTGGTGACCATGGCGACTGTGTTCTTACCATCATTGTGGTTTCTTGGTGCATCTTAAAAGTAGAGGCTAACCTGGGCTTTGCTGCCCATGTGAAGGCTGAGCCTCCTGCCTTGGAAAGCTTGGTGTCCCCTGCCTAAAACTTTGTGGATCTGGGCTGGCTCCTTGTCAGCACGGCTGGAGGTGCTGGCAGAGGGCATGCTGGCCTGGGTCCCGCTGGTGTGGCCAGGCCAGCTCTGCCCACCCAGTTCTTGGAGCACTGCTCTCCTGGCACTGCCTGGCACTGCCCTTCTGCTCCCCTTGAGCCAACCTCCACCCCTACCCTTGACTGAAGGTATTTTTTTCAGCCCTGTCAGGATGAGTTTTTAATGCAGTAAACCCCTGGGGTATTCTGGGCTGATCCCAGCCCTGCCTTGCAGGGGGTGAAGATCCCTGGGTCTTGCAGTTGACCTCCAGCACAGTGTGGGTAAGCTCTCACAGTGCCTCTGGGTTTATGCTGAGGCTTCCTGGCTACTGCCAAGATTTCCTCGCCTCCACCTGGCCTGCAGGGTCACTGACAGACCACACAACTTACAGAAGAGGTGGAGGCAGACTGGCCAAAACTTGCCAGCTAACAGTTTTGGTCAGTGTTCCTAGTGAGCCTGGTCAGCTGGGGACAAACACAGGGCTGTTGTGCCTGTCCGGACATGGTGCCTATCTCGCTGGTGCCTCCACCCACGCTGCCTGCCAAGGACTGCAAATAACAATGCCTGTGTGATTGCCATTGCCTCCACCCCTTAAAAAGCAGAATTGAAAAAGCTGCCGGTAAGAGTTTGGTGTTTGTGCCCTTTCAGGGCAGCATGTGGGGTTTTCTGTGGGGTGAGGGCAGTGGGGAGCAGTGCAGAGGCCCAGCTGGAGCTGCTGCTGTGTTGGGCTGTGTGCTGGGAAGCCCAGCACATGCCAGGGTGGCTGTGCCCCTTCAGCACCCCGATGTCCTCAAGACAGAACCCTATCCTGGATGTGGGAATCTTTTCTCAGTGCCAGCTGCCAGGGTGGTTTGTCAGGGTGACAATGTGTCCCTGCCCAGGGGTGGTTTTTCTCATGGGGCAGGGGCAGGCAGGTGAAGCCAGCCTGAACCCTTTGCTCACCCCTGAGAGCCAGAGCCTGAGCTGAACCAAGTGAAGCTTTTGGGATGGAAACAAAGTTGCAGTGCTGATCTCCTCTCCTCAGAGCTGCTTTTGGAGATAGGGAGATCTCAGTGGCTGCCCAGAGCACCTTGGCTGCTCCTGACGCCGTCCTAGTGCCTCTCCCTGCTGCGTGCTGCGACGGGCCCCTCTGTGGGCATGGAAAAGCACCAGGGTAAAGCACCAGGGTGCTTATCTCTCCCTGAGTCACATGGATGTCTGCAAGGCCACAGCAGGAGTGTCCCCTCCCTGGCCCTGCTATCCGTACAGTAACTTCCCTCTCACCCTGCGCTGTGCACACAGGCAGCAGAGCCTGCCAGGGGTGCTGGGCACTCCAATCCTACAGAGCCAACGGGTTTGCCAGCCAGGGCCAGGGCTGTGGGTAGCCCCAAATGGCAGGATGGCTGATGCCACAAGCTGGCAATGCTCTGGCATTAACCCTGAGTCTGTGGAAGCAGCCCATGGGACCCCCCATGCATCCCAGAGCTGTAGCGGTGTTGATGCCGTCTGGGTTTGGGCTGCTTTTTCACTGTGGCCGACCCAGGCATGCAGGGATACAGGTTTAGACATAGGGTTAAGTGCTGGCACAGCCAGGTCTGTGCCTCAAGGAAGCCACCCCAGGGACTGGCAATCCCAGCCTGGACCCAGGGACATCAGCTGGAGCTGGAAGCAGCTTCCCAGCAAATAGATCTCCATGTTTTATAGCCAATGTGGCTGTGTTCACCTAAAATGAGGGCAATCCAGACACTTCTCCCAACTATATCCCTGTCAGAATGGCACACAGGAAGTACCAGAAGTTGTCTAAATGCCCTATCCTCAAGACTGAGGGTAAAGAGTTACCTGTTTTGCTAACCAGCACCCAAAACGTCACTGCTGTCAGCAGAGTATGAGCCAATAAGGGGAGAACTATTACAGAAAAGCCCTTTATATCAACACTTTCCTTCCCTACCCCAGACCTTCCCCTTTTCACCCTGCCCCACACAGGCCCACAGCTGCCAGTGGTGTGGGAGGCCAGGACACCTGCCAGACCAGTATCCCCTGCCCCAGCAGCCACCCATGCACAGAGGATGCCATCCCAGGAGCTGGGCCTTCCTGGAAGGGCTCTGTGACTCTTCCTTGGCTGGGCACCATGTGAGTTACTCATGTCAGCCCCTCCTGGCAAGGTCCCAGGCCCATCCCGCTGCTTCTGTGTGGTTTCTTCCCATGCTCAACGAGATGGTGAGCTGTGGCCTCACTGCAGAGGAGGGAGGAGATGGCTGAGTCACCATCAGGAGGATTTTGGGCAAATACCTGGTGACCAGAAGTGTGAGGTGAATTCAGATATGGGCTTGTGGCTGGGATGGGTGTCTGCTCCTGCCACTGCTCCATCCTCTCTGACTCAGGAGAGATTTGGCACAACATACATGTATGGAGGATCATAACCCCATCTCTAGCAGGAGGTGCCTGAGTCAGCCTGTGCATGGCCCTGCACTGGGATCCCCTGTGCCCCACTGCTCCCTCCCTTCCTCATGTCCCACAGCATCACGCTGGTTTGTAGCACAACTCACCCAAGGCAAGGGAGGCTTTTGCACTCTGGCAGCTGGCATTTTCCTTTTGCCACTCACCATCTGGCAGCCCCCAGAGCTGCAGCAGAAAGTGATGAGAGCCAAGAGCTGTCAGTGGTCAAGGCCGTGGCAGCTCTTGCATGGCAGGAAGCTGCCAACCCCAACCTGAACCACGGTCAGTCCAAGCAAACCTCTCTTGGAAGGTGTGTGTTTGACACCAGAGCAAACAGGATAAGGTGAAGCCAGGCTGCACAGACAGGATGCTGGTGCTCTCCTGTGGGTGGATCCTGACCACCCCCACCTCCCTGTTCCCTGCAAAAAATGTCACCACCTCTGTGTCACTCGGGTCAGCCTTTCCCTGCCAGGTCTCTGTCGCCTGCATGGACACATTGCCAAGCACTGAGCTCAACCCACCCCATAGTGGCAGGGGTGCAGAGGGGAAGAAAGGGGCAGCAAGCATGAGCTGCCTGGGAAAATCTCTGCTGGGAGTGCTTGGGGAGGATGTTTGCGAGTGTGCATGGGGATAGTCAAAGAGGAAAGCAGAAGAGAAGGAGCAATAATGGGGAAATGAAAGTGTTATGTGGACTAGGAGCCATGGCCCTATGGTGAGGAGTTGGTGGTAGCCAGTGGGGGATGCAATAGTTGAGCATGATGGGGACACTTGGTGACACTTGGTAGGTTTCCCTGAATTCCTGTGAACTCCCCTGGACATCTCTGGTCTCCCCTGGGCATCCTGAGGCTTCCCTGGACATCCCTGGAATCCCCTGGTTGTCCTGGGGCTTCCGTGGACATACCTGTGCTTCCCTGAACTCCCCTGGACATCCCTGGTCTCCCCTGGGCATCCCGAGGCTTCCCTGGACATCCCTGGGCTTCCCTGAACTCCCCCTCGACTGCCCTGGACATCCCTGGAAACCCCTGGTTGTCCTGGGGCTTCCATGGGCATACCCGTGCTTCCCTGAACTCCCCTGGATATACCTGGAATCCCCTGGATGCCCCTGGACATCCCTGGGCTTCCCTGGAACATCTCAGGGTTCCACTCAAATCCCCTGGGATTCCCAGAACACCCCTGGACTTCCTGAGACTTCGCTGGACTCCCCTGGACATCCCAAGGCTTCCATGGACATGTCTGGGCTTACCTGGAGTCCCGTGGACATCCCTGAACGTCCCTGGGCTTCCCTGAACACCTCTGGACTCCCCTGGATATCCCTGAACTCCCCTCGAGTCCCCGGGGATTCCCTGAACACCCCTAGACTTCTCTGGACATCCCTGGGCTTCCCTGCACTTCCCTGGACGTCCCTGGGCTTCCCTGGAGTCCTCTGAACATCCCTGAACATCCCTGGGCTTTCCCAAACTCCCTTGGACTCCCCTGGACATCCCTGGGCTTCCCTGGACAACCTTGAACATCCCTGGGCATCCCTGAACACCCCTGAACTCCCCTGGACTTCCCTGGCCTCCCCTAGGCTTATCGGGACTCCCTTGGACTCCCCTGGAGTCCCCTGGCCATCTCTGAACGTCCCTGGGTTTTCCTGAACTCTGCTGGACTTCCCTAGACATCTCTGGGCTTTCCTGAACTCCCCCGGACATCCCTGGACTCCCCTCGAGTCCCCTGGGCTTCCCTGGACTGCCCTGGGTTTCCCTGGACCCTCCTGGACATTCCTGGGCTTCCCTGGAATACCCTGGACATCCCTGAACGTCCCTCAGCTTCCTTGGACTTCCCTGGACTGCCCTGGGCTTCCCTGGACTCCCCTGGACATTCCTGGGCTTCTCTGGAGTCCCCTGGACATCCCTGAACGTCCCTGAGCTTCCTTGAACTCCCCTGGACTTCCCATCTTTCCCTGGGGAGGATGAACAGAGACGTTGTCTCCATCCTGTGCTGGGGAGCAGCACTTGCTGGAGAGACCCCTCAGCCATGGGTAGGGAGTTATTGCCCCTGACCAGTGGGTGCAAAGGCACCCATGCAGTGAGCCAGGAACCTCCGGACACCTGCACTGGGAAACTGGTCTGTGGGCTGCACACACTCAGCACAGCCCAACACCTTCCCCAGCAGTGGAAAAGTAATTGCTGCTCTTGAAATAATGCCCTGGAGGTCAGGTTTACCAGCAGGAGCTTATTCATCCCCTGCCAGAGAGGGCTCAGAGTGCGTAGTGATGAACCAGGAGCACGCAGAGCTTCCTGCTCAGGACTAGGCTCCTGCCAGCACCTGGCTCTAAACAAAGCCGGGATATCACGCAGTGAGCCCCCCTACAGCCCCACACTGCCCGCATTTGGCAGGGCTGTGGCCGGCACGAGGCGCAGGTGGGAGCAGCCTGGCTGTGCGCCTTGGCCGGGCAGCACGCGTGCTGCTGGCGCCGGGGATGCCGAGCTCTTCGGGGGCTCCCGGCCCGCTCCTGACAGCGGCCGGAACTCAGCGCTCACTTCTGGCCCCCACCCCCAGTTGCATTCTGCAGATTCCCGCAGGCCTGAGGGGCCGTGCCCGGAGCTGAGGCAGCATGTGCTCCTGCGGGAACGCGGCTCCGGTGTCTGCGGCAGCGCCCGCACTTGTACCCGAGCCGGGGCAGCTGACTGAGCAGAGGAGCGCTTTATTTTAGGAAGCAGCTGGCTCACACAGGAGACATTGTTTATCATCTTTCTTGCCTCTGGTGTTTTATTACAAAGGATTATGGCATGAAAAGCCATTTTGTTCCCCTGTTCCCAATGCAGTCCCTTCTCCATGCCTCTCCACAGGCAACAGCTGGGGTATGACATCCCAGGAAATGGGGAGGAAATAAGGTGAGGGCTCACACCCATGGCAGTGATGGCACCAGGGATGCACCCAGTGCCCAAGTCATGGCACAGAGGGCAGGAGTTTGCCAGGGGTGCCTGAGACTGTTCATGCACCTTCATGATGTGAAGAAACCTCGAGGGGTGGAAAAACAAAATCAAAGCTTTTCCACGGTAGGTGTCACCTGTAAGGAATGTCACCTCGTTCTGTCTAGACAAGGCATAGATCAGTGTCCTCTCCCCAGGGACAAGCCTGTGTGCCCCACTGCCACTGCTGGTGGCAGCCTGTGGTATCACAGCCCCAAACCTACCTGGATGAACCTGTATAGGAACGTCCTGCTGCCCACAGGGAACCTGGAGCCAGGCTGGGCACAGCATGGTGCAGGGTATGAACTGGAGGGTCAGCATAGGAATATGGTCCTTTGGCACTCCCTCTAGAATCACCTTCAGGCAGGGTAGAGGCACCTCCAGAACCACAGCAGGAGCAGCTTCTCTCTGTCCCTCTGCCCAGGCACTTTCCTTGCCAAGCAACTGCCAAGATACTATGTGCCCCTCTGCCCCCCTCCTCTGTCCCTGCTGCTGTGTGCCTTTCCTGTGGGTCCCAGAGCAGAATCTGTGGCAGCACAGGCTGAACTCTCCTCCACCCCACTGCGAGCAGAGCCAGACAGACTCCTCCGTGGTTTTCCAGGAACCAGCTCCAGAGCCATGGGCAGATAAGCATGTTGCAACAGATTCCTTGTGCTGTTTTCCAAAGGCCCATCCTGTCTGTGCACCTACATCAGGGAAGAACTATGTCTGGTGCTGCCTCCTATGGCACCACCTGCTCTGCCACCTTGTCAGCCAGCATGTCCCTAAAAACCAGCCAAGGGGCTCTGGGGAAGAGCTGGGGATAGGCAGGGAGGTGAGGGCAGTGGTGTGTGGCTCAGCCACTGCCAGGCCTGCGGTTGCACTGAAGCTGGGACAAGCCCCTGCCTGCAGTGGTGTGTCTGAGAGGAAGCTCTGCAGCCCAGGCATGTCCCCCTCCCTGGTGCCTCAGAACAGCTCACTAAAACAACAGAGGTCACTTCCTTAGGGCAGGTTGAGCTGTGTGGGGTAGAGAGGGATGCATGGTGGTGTCTTCCTCAGCTTTGCTTCAGCTTTGGATCTCCTTCCTGGGGAGGTTAATGGATGACGGGGTATGTGGGCAACCACTGCTCAGAGCTGTAGGCTCAGGGCAAATAGGAGTGGCCAAGGCTAGGGGTGGCAGGACTCTTCAGGGGGGTCCAGTGCTGGAAAGTGTTTCAGAGAAGATGCCATGGGCTGGAGCTGCTGCTGGACACACGCCTTGGAGAAGCAGCTGCAGAGCCATGCACCGGGACTGGAACAAAGGCAGAGGCACAAGCCCCAGCTGCAGCATGGGATGTGTGATGAATTAATCGGGGCATGAGCTGGCAGCATTGTGTGACCACAGGCTGACAGGGGGTTGAAGCTAGATCAGGGCTCCTCACCTTGGCACCAGCTTTCTATGGTTTTCCATAACTCCCAGAGCTGGCAGTGAGCGCCAGGCAGCCGTACACGTGCTGCAGCCTCTCTGGGCAGGGATGCAGCTGAGCGCAGGGGAGTAAAACCTCTCATGCTGCAGGAGCCCTGCACCCTCCAGGGTCACTGCCCTGCTGCCCCACAGCAGCCCCCACAGCCCTGGTACTGCTCACCCAGCACATGGCTCTTGGGCCACATTTCCATCTCCAGACAAATTCCCCTGCAGCAACTGGTGCCCAGGACCCACAGGCAAGGTCCCATCCTGCCCATGGGGCCAGGGCAGTGCTGCTTTCAGCAGGCTCCCATCAACACGAGGCCATGCCCAGATAAACCCATTCCTTAACTTGTGCTAAGTGTGCTTTAGTCATAGTAGTTACTAAGTAGGCAGCTCCTGTCAGGCCACAGTGTTTGTTGGCTGCACTGCTTATCTCTTTGCTGGGCTTGGGGAACATGTTAGTACAAACCATGACTCTGTGTTTTGCCCTGGCACTGATGGCCTTGCTCTGCTGGGGAAGCTGCCTTGTGGAGAGGGTTACGGAATACATCCACCTCTCCTTACCCAAGACTGATGTGGATGGCTTTATTGTGCAGGCTCATGAGGTCCCTGCTCACCCTTACATGGGCTGTTTAACACTACTAATTAACAGCTGGAGGTTTGTGGCAGCAATTTACAGTCTCTGCAGGCAGCTTCTCTCAGGTGTGAGGGCAAGATATCTATTCAGGGAAGATTTTGTGAACTATTCAGGAAAGTGGACCACCACAAGTGAAGGTATCCAGCACCTGAGAGAATTAAGCAGTGCTGGAGGTCATCTACAGTGATCTAGACAAGGATGACATCTCTAAAGATCCCGAGAGTGTCCTGTGCACGCAAGCTGTGTGAAGGAAGGTGATTTAGAGTGCCCCAGTGTCATTCTGACAGCTTGGCAGCAATGTATTGTCCAGATATGAAAACACCAGCTGTGGAGGAAACATCTTCTTGGCTCCAGAACTTTGAAGAAATATCTGACCCTTCTCATCCCTGTGAGCCAGTGCCTTGGCTGTCAAGAGCACCCCAAGAAGTCAGTCCCCTCCTGTCCTGATCTTAGGGAGAGTGAGCCCCAGGTGCATGTGGTGCACCCTGGATCTTCTTGCCTGACCAGGGGAGGACAACAAGCAGTGGGATGGTGAAACCAGCACTAAGCTGGAAGCCTGTGTGTGAGACGTGAAAGGGAAGAGAGCTGTCAAGAGGAGAAAATCCTACAAAGGCTGCCAATGTAATTGCTGTAGAGACACAAGAAAGCAACCATCTTTTGGAGCAACCACTGTGAGTGCTTAAGCCCTACTTCCCTGGAAGCAGCTGGACATTACCTGCTGATGGGCAGTAGAGAATAAACCCTTTGCTTTCATTAGTTTCTGCATGCAGCTTTTGCTTTTGCTTTTGCTTTTGCTTTTGCTTTTGCTTTTGCTTTATTAAACTGCCTTTATCTTGACCCACAAGATCTTTTCCATCTTACTTTCTCCCTGCCCTACCCTGCTGAGGAGGAGAGTGATAGAGCAGCTTGGTGAGTACCTGGTGTCCACAGGTACCAAACAGGCTGTCCAGCTCAGCAAGGCAACCAGGCTGCACAGCCACTGGGAGCCAAAACAGACCAGGCACATCCCTGCTCAGGTGGGCAAGCGACTCCAACAGCTGCCAGCGCCCACGGATTACCCTGGAGGTACAGGGGGGCCCCTCGAGCACAAGCACAGTCAGCTGGGGTCACTGACCATGTGGTGTCTTTGGCTGAGCTGCAGGGACATGCTGCCCTCCCTAAACCCTGCAAGCAGCATCCCCTGAGGATTAGGTCTGACAGGCCTGACAGTGGTGGTGCAGGAAGGCAGAGCATGGCATGGTGCTGCAGCAGAGCACCGTGATCCTGTTGCAAGATCTGTCATGGTGGCTGTTTCTTGTTCAGGATCAGGGCTCACTCCTTACATGCTAAATCAGATCCCTAATCAATAAATACTGGCAAATAATGGGATTGAACGGCTGCCTGGCAAAGGGAACTTGGCAGGGGCAAGTGTGCCATGCTCAGAGTCTCACTACAGCAATGCATGGTCCTGACAGGGCTGGCATGGGGACCTGCACTGGTTTGGAGGGCTCTCCCAGTGGGTGGTCCGGGCTGGGTCTGCCACAGGTACTAGCAGCACCCTGCACTTCTGGCTGTGGTGTGTACATTGGTGGCTCGAATGCACGCTCCAGGAGCTCCCCCATTTTCCCTAGGCTCCCCTGGTCCCTGACTGCCAGCACCCTCGACCTTGGCCCCTTGTGCTGGCCACCCCCTCCTCACCCCCCTAGGCTTCCCTTGTTCCCCATCTCTTCTGACAGATCACCGAGGCTGGTATTAATATAATCCCTGATTTAATTTAAATCCTCCTCCCATCTCATGCTTTTCTGGGGGGAGGAGGGCATTGATGCACTTTTGTGGCACCCACTCAGCCCCGAGCTGGAGCAAGATTTAGATGGCCAAAAGCCCTGGGTGTCCATGCTGTTCCTTCCTGGGAAAGGTGTCATGGGCAGGTTGCAGCCCCAGTGAGATGTGTTCCCAAGTTTCAAAGGTGTGGCACCAGACACTGTTAGGAAGAGTTGATGATGCCAGCCACAGGGGAACACACAAGTGGCTGCTGCTCCCCAAAACCCCTCTGCAGCCACATGGGGATCTGTTTTCCCCCTCCCTCTCAAGTCTCCCCTCACTCTCTGGGCCAGGCTGGTGTGACTTATTTTCTCCTTCAACTCTCTGTAATGTTTGTATTTGCAGCTCTTCCATGGAAACCTTTAATACATTCTTGCTCTTGGTCCCATGCGTGATGGTCAGGGTGGGGGAGTCTCACCCTTTTGGGCAGCTATCACTGAAATGACAAAGCGGGAATGGGGGGACTATGAGAGGAGTGACAGGGGCAGGCAGTCAGGAGGAACATGCAGGGACTGTGAGGGCAGTGACAGGAGAGGGCGGTGAGGGGCTGCGGTGCGACACGTGGGACTGTGTGGAGACAGGAGGTCGGGGAGCGACAGGGACTGGCATCGAAGGGGCTGCGGGGGACAGGGGACATGCGGGGACTGGAGGGGGG
>VZTX01015937.1:0-31918 GCA_013400915.1 Pardalotus punctatus
CTCCCGGGTACGGCTGCGGTGACGGTGACTCCTTCCCTCTTCCCGCTGTAGGCCGGGCACAGGCGCCGCCGGGACTCCAGCGGGGCCGGGCCGGTCCCAGGGCGGCGGGCGCGGCGAGGCGGAGGAAGAGGGCACCGGAGCCCGGCAGGAACAAGACCACGGTCAAGGGCAGAGTCGTGAAGTCGGCGATCGGTGAGTCCCGACCTCCTCAGAGCCCTCGCACTGGGTAGCCTTGCGGTGTCCCGCAGCCACGCTGCCAGCCGCTGTATCCATCCCATCCTATCCCATCCCATTCTCCTGCATGCTCTCGTGGTGTCGCTCAGCCTCATTTGTGGGCGCACCCCTATTCCCTGAGTTGTAGCGGTGTCTTTTCCCGGGGCTTTGCTGATCCTCCTGCCTGGATGAGCACCTGATGTGTTTTGTCCCTTTCTGCTCTGCCCCAGAGGAGTACCATAAAAAGAAGCCTGTGAATCACTTGAGAGAAAACCTGCGGTACATGTTGAAGGGACGACCTGTTGCAGACAAAGACGTCACGGAAAAAGTATGACTATAATTTCTGTTGGGGGTGTCTGTTTCCACTGAGGAGCACAGGTGAATGGGAACCATCCCTGGATCTTCCAGATTTATACCTTGCACAAGAGAGTCAGGTTAAGTTTCTGTCTGCAGGTGGTCTTGAGGAATTTTTGTGTGCAGTGGCAAATAACTTACTAAGCTTTAAAGCTGTTGCCCCCTATGATGTTCTCTGATACTAGTCAAAATCACAGAATCATAAAACGGTTTGGGTGGGAAGGGACCTTATAGATCATCCAGTTCCAACCACCCTGCCATGGGCAGGGATGCCACCCACTACATCAGGTTCTTCAAATATCCTGACAGCTGTTGGCTTTTCTTAATTACCAAAGATATTTCATAGTTTCAGCTGGCAAAGAAGCCCTGGTTCAGACCTTCTTCTTACTGTTGATCAAACTGGCCTTCTCTGTAGCTGGAGGCTGATTAATGAGGAACCAGATGTGCTGCTGGCTCATGTAACAGGAATTATGTAGCCTCTTAAATGGTGTTTCTCATAACTTGAGAATTTCTTGAGTGGTCTTCCCCAAAATGTAGTCTCATGCCAGGCTTTGAAGAGAAGAATAGCTGACAGTGCTAGAAACTCAGTCTGTTTTTATGAGATACAGGCTGTTAACTTACATAAACAAACCAAGTGGTTTAGTCCAGTGTTTCCCAGGCTGGAGATGGTGACAGTGTATTGGAAAATGCTGAGGGAATTCCACCAACTTGTTGGGTTTTCGGGTTGTGTCATGGAGAGAGGGGGTAAAATGAAGGTCATAGTTTCAGAATTGAAATCAGTGTTTTTATTTCTGTGGCATTTACTAGAAAATAGTTTTCATATTTGACTCCAAATAACAAGTTGGTATCTGCTGTTGTCCCGGTGACCTGCTTTGGTTAACATCAGTGGTTGCCTCTCACTTTTGCTTGGAGGCACTCTGGAAAATAGCAGGATTCTTGTAGAACACCAGGGATGTTGCAGGGGAGCTTGAAAATCATTGTTTTGTGGTTTGGTCTGGATAACAATGACTGTTGTTTTTTCCATTTTTGTATTGTCTGAAGGTTCTTGCTCAGAACAGAGGCAGGAAGTCCAAAGATCAGCCTCCAGAGAAGAGAAGAAAGAAGAAGCCCGAAGGCACTGTGTTTACTGAGGAAGATTTCCGTAAATTTGAGAGAGAATACTTTGGGATACCATAGACATCATGATGGGCATTCTTGCAGCTCCAGTCTTTCTGCAGCTTCTCCAGTCTGGCATGCAGGCCTGGGCGTTTCCTCAGCGTGTTTGAGATGGCACATGGGGGATGTGCCTCTGCCAGTGAATGCCTCAAGTGTCGGACTTGCAGAGCAGCTCTGCATCTGGGCAGAACTTGTTGCTGGCCAGCTAAAGCCACAGAGGTGCTCTTGGCTCTTAGGTGTGTTGTCCTATAATTATCTTTCTGCAGCCAGCATGTCTTGCATTCTTAATGTAGAAGGGTGGACCAAGCCAAATAAAAATCTTTCTCCCTTTCCTCGGGATATAAGGCTTCTGCTACCTGTGTTATTTGGCAGGAGGCATTGAAAGTACTGTGTCTGAATGGAGAAATGTTTTGGACCAGCATTAATAAATTTCTGGAAGGGAAGGATGCTTTGAAAGACTGTTAAACTTGAATAACCCTGCAGTTTGGGTTCTTATTAGAGCCCCTGTCAGGTCTGTCAGTCATTGCAAAAACTTTTTATGTGTGATATGATTAAATAATTGTTGCAGACACTGTCTCTCTTTGCCTTTGTAATAGTGATTATTATGACAGGCTACACCTGATGAAGATGAACTGTGTCACTGCTGTGATCCGAGCATTTCTCTCTATAGGGTGACTCAGTTGTATGAATGGCCTCTCTGATTCATGTTGACACATGAATTTAATCATCTCTCTGACATGGTTAGGCCTTCAAGAGTGCAGGTTGGCTTCATTTTGGCTATTCACAATCTTCCCTCTCTCAAAGGAAAAGCTCTCACGGGGAGAAAGTTGTCCTTTGGATGTTTATAGCTGAGTGTCCCACCGAGATTTAGCCATGCCAGGAGGGCACCAATGCTGAGTGTTTCCAGGTCCTGTAGCCAGGAGGGCTTGTGACCCAGATGTTAGTCTCGGCATCAAATTAAAACCTGAGCCTGAACTTGTGGTGCTGGGTTGAAGAGAAGTTGTTTTCTCGCAGACTACCAAGTTCCCAGCTGTAACAAAAAGGCCCAGCAGGTGGGAGTGTTGTTCCGGAAACTCCGTCGCTAGACCACTCTAAATGTGCTTCTGGGGAGCGCCTGCAGGAAAAGGGGGCTTTTCCTGCCCCTTACCTAAGAAGATGGGAAATGTGTTCCCTTTGGAAAAAAACAGGTAAGAAGGATAACGCCAAGCTTTGGTTAGGCTCGGGAGTTGATTACAAGGGGCTCGTCTGACCTGAGCAGCAGCTGCTTGATATCAGCACAGGCAGGAATTCACTGATCCCTTTCCTGCCCTCTGATTATAGTCCCTGGTACTGTCCTCTTAAGTCTGTGCCTCCTCTGCTGAGTTCTTTTCCTCACGTCTGCATGGGAAGGAAGGTCACTCAGATGTATGAGATCCAGACGGGAAATAGTGAACGTACTGAAGTGTGTGTACTGGAAACTGGGTAATAGCATGTGGGAGGGGATTTCTTGTAATAGGATCAAGTTCAACTATCTGCAGCCAAAAGTGGTAAATATAGAACAGTTCAAAGAACAATTCCCTTTTTTTTGTTTGTTCTTGCTTCCAAAATTTAAAAAAATGTAAAAAAAAAATGCTTTTAAAAGAGTGGAAACACTGTTGTTTGAAAAAGTAGTTGAGCAAAATGTATATTCAGCACATGTCTCCCTAAAACTTCTGCATTGTGTGCTTGCTGTGGTGCATGTGAGCTGGCCTAATACAAGCAGCTCTGTGTGGAGCTGCCATGAGGATAATTAACTCTGAAAAAGCTGGCTGTGGCACAACTTGATTGAAAGAGGTAGATTTCTGGGATGTTATTTTGTTTTAAGCCTCCATCTTCGGTATTTGGCATTTCCTATGACCCTACAGAGGTCCTCCATGTCATCTGCTCCTCCTCTACCCATTCCTCCTACTCCTTGTTTCTGTGGTTGTTCAGCTCCTGGCCCCTTCTCCTGCATGCTAAGGGAAGCAAAACCATCCTTCATTGCTCCTGAAAAGGGCAGGAGGGTAATGCGGTTTGCTCTCTTTGTACAAAACCCAGCCTGTTTGTTTGCAAACAGGAAAGCTGTTCTTTCAAAGTTAATGAGGAACTTTAAAGTGAGGCCCAGAGCAATTCTCCAGAAGGATAATAACACGCAGATCAGTGGAGTTTCAAAGTTGGGTGGCAGCTCTCTTTACTGGCTGGAAAGACTGTTAGGGCCAACACGAATAATCAACATACTTCTTGAGGCATTATATAGTCAAGGAGGGTAAAGCTACCTGACAGACTGAATTTTGCCAATTGAAACTAAACTTGATTGTACAGTCAACAGTATCCTAAAATAAATTAAACTTTATTTTGTGGGAGGAAGGAAAAAGAAGCAGAAGTGAATGGTGATTCTAAAGATACCATTGGCAAGGGCAAAGATCTAACATGTTCCAGCCTTGACTTTCCCCCTCTCTCGCAGGGCATGAGCTCCTAGGAAGGTAGAGCAATGCCACCTGAATTCTGGGTAGATAAGGACAGGTGGTATCCCCTTCAAAGGAGAGGGAAGAACAGGTACCAGCCTGTTGCATGTGCCTAGTGCTAAGCTAAAGCCAGGCATCTTCTCATCCTCCCAGCTTTCTGTCTGGCCATGCCCAGAGCATGCCACCTCCTTGGCTGTGCTGGAACCCCGGGAGGTGGCTACCTTGGAGCAACCTGCCCCATCCCTGGAAACGTTCAAGCCAGGCAGGATGGCACTTTGAGCAATCTGCCCTAGAGGAAGGTGTCCCTTGCAGGGAGGTTGGAATGAGATGATCTTTAAGGTCTCTTCCAACCCAAACCATTCTATGATTCCACAACGTCTGTTCTTTGCACTCAGACTTCTCTGCCTGGTAGAAGAAAGAGGGGATTAGGGAAGCAGCAGCTGCCATAGCTGCTGTTCCTAGCTGACCTCCAACCTGGTTCCCACGCTGGAAGCTGACAGGCTGCAGCCCACAACAACCTTTGGACCTGCTGGACAGCATTTCTTTCCCGCACATCTGCTAACGGTGGCACAAGGATATGTCCCACTGCTGCCAGGCCAACACCGCGTGCTTGCTGAGCTCATCAGGCTGCTGGCTCCCTTCCCAGCTCTGCGACACCAGCTGAGCATCCTGCAGCAGAAAATAGAGGGAGCTGAGCTAGGGAATGGTGAGGGTGCCATCTTACAGGGCATCTCCACCCCCACGCAGCAGGGAGTCAGAATGGGTGGCGGCAGCAGCAGCTTTAATATAAATGCAAATAAAAGCTCTGGAGTGTTATTAATGTGGCAGAACCTTTCCAGGGAAAATGTTTAGAATAGTTCCCAGATGCTCAGCCTTGAGCTGGGTTAGGGTGAATAAGATTCATCAAGCCTCTTAATGGCCTATTGCTCCCTTGTTAGGTGAATGGGAAGCAAAAAAAAGAAATTTGTTCCAGTGGGTACAAGATAATGGAAGCCCATACAGCCTCTGCTGTATCAGCAAGTCTCCACTTCCTTACCACAGAAAGCAACAACAGCTACTACCAGCACTGTGTGTGTATTGGAGAGGGGAGGATAGCAAATATAAACCGAGAAAACATATTTGTTCAGGACACCAACTTCCTGCCTCTGAAATGACATAGCAGTAACAAACCTGGCTGCCAATGAACTTGCTCAGGCAAATGAGGTTGAAAGTGCTGAAAAGGCTGTAGGAAAAAATCAAGGGGTGGGGGAGGGTCCTAAAAACCTTTGCCAATCTTGCCCTCTGGGGTTTTTTCCATGACGGCCTTACAGTTCAGTCTTGCTGATGATCAATACAACAGCACCTACAGCACTGATGGGCTTCTGAACGCCTCAGGTAGGGGACTGGCTATTGCAAAAAGGGTGCACAGCAGCAGGGCCCTGAATGACTCAGAAAAGTTACAGCAAAAGGAAATATCTTATTTTGAGACATAAAGACCCATCAATTTGAGTAGAAATGAGGAGTGTGAAAGAAGGCAGGCTGCCTGCTGTCTACTTACAGCTCAAAATGTGGAACTCCAGCCAAGGCAGGCTGAAGGGTTGGTAGGTTTGAGAGGGATTAAAGGTTTGCAGGTCTATCCAAAGAGGATTAACAGAGCCAACCACTAACTGGTGGAGGCAGGGGACATAAAAAGCATGATGGTTGCTCTGCAGCTGTCTACAGGGTTACACGCAACTTTTTCTGAAGGAATAAGCTGTTGGCAGGGCTAACCGGTAACCTAGCCAAGCTGGTCTGTCCTGAGCTGCACTGTTTGCGTGCCAGCAAGATCATTTATCTCCTTTAATGGGAGGCAAAGACCAGGGCTCTTTCTCCACCTGCCCACCCACTGCAATGGAGATGCCAAGGAGTTTCAGGACTAGGAGATTCTCTGCCCTATACAAATTAATCTGACACCTCTGCTGCGCTTGGAACTTGCTCCCTGTCATTTCTGGAAAGGGTGTGTACGTGCAAAAGAGAGGAACATAGCAGCTGAAGGAGAAATGAGAGGAGGCTAGCCATCATTCAGAGAACATGCACTCTGTAACAGGGAAATTTGGGCTTGTAGGTGCAGCCAGCTTCATTCAGTGACTTCATTCACTTATGACACTGCATGAGTGCACTAAAAATAATGCAAAGGCAGCATACCTGGGATACCTGAGCAGCCCAAATAGCATTGCCTAGGTCAGAGGACTGAATTCCTCTGTTAATTCACAGAGCCTGAAGGATTTCAATGGGAAATTCAGCAAATATGAGCACTTCTCGCCCAGAAAGGGAAGCTCATAGTAGGACCCCAAGATGACCTTTGCACTGGAAGTGAAGTGTAACAGGAGTTTGTGCTGGAGTGCATGGCAAGGCTGTGAATCCAGCAGGACAGAGGAAGGTAGGATATTCAGAAGCTACTTGAACCATACTGGGAAAAAATTAGTATGCACAAGATGGAAATTATGCCTATAGGAAGGACAATAGAGATCCTGGGTTTTTTTCTGATGGCCTAAGTCTGTGGGAAGATAAAGAAAACTGGTATTCTTCTGGCCAAAAATGTATAGATTTCCCATCCCCCAAAAAAGGCTATGAATGGACTACCACTGTGTGAAATTGTTTCCATCAGAATAAGCCACATTTTCTTTCTATAGTCCAGCTCAGGAGCACTGGAGGAGCATTCATCTCCCAAAGGACAGCCTGTCCTTGCAGCTATTTCTGGGCTTTCTGCCAGGGCAAAAGCTATTTGGAAGATTTTATCATCATTCTTTCTTCAGCCTCCAACACTGCAGCTGTGGATTTATTTTTGTAAACGTGCTGCAAAGGTGCATCTGATTCTCCCCACAGGCATGTGAAGAAGCTGTCAGCAGTGATGGCTTCCCCTTTTCCTCTTGAAAGAGAAGGGCATGCGCCTGGGTCTCTCTAAAGGCAGGGAGAAGAGGAAGGTAGTTATAAATACTGTGATAACAGCAGAAACAGGCTTGTGAGAAGGGGCTTGGCAAGCAGTGAACTGCAAGAGATTGTTTGGTTATATGGGGGAATATTGGACAGCACAAAATTGGCTCAGGGATCGGAGCCTGAGGGTCACGCATGCTGTGCATGTGAAGTCTACTTCACTGCCCTTAATTCAGAGGAAAAATAACTGAGACAGAAATCCCATCAGCTGTGCCAACTTCAGATTCAAATAGCTTTTATATACCACAGATTGGAGGAATTCTGCTGTTTCCAAGGACATGGAAGATCTAGGCTGCCCTGGGGGTAGGTAAAGCCTGCATTTCATGCACTACAATCTAATTCTGGACATGATATCATGCTCTATGCAAGCTGCAAGGATTCTGTTGAAGCACATTTGTGCTGTGAGAAAAGGGAGAGAGCTCCTCCAGTTTGTAAAATATAAAATCAGTTACTAGGCAGGAGACTATTAGACTTTTTGTCCTTGTGGGCTGGAGTTTGTGACGGTGTCCTGGGTATTCCTTGGCTCCTGCTACAGCCTGGACAAGCTGCTGGGCTGCAGAGCCAAGTGACATGATGCTTGCTATGCCTAACTCAAGCCTGCAGGAAAAGTCTAGATAAAAAAACGCAGAGGAAGAGTCAGCCCTGATCTCCAGCCCCTGAAAAATCTTAACTAAGTTACTAAGTATGGAAACACAGTGTCACTTCAGCAGGCATTGCATGAGATTGCCATATGGGCTGCCTCTGCAAAGCCACAAGCTCAGAGCCTCGGCAAGCACCGACAGTGCTGACTGCTCTTTAAGGGCAGCTTTCTGATTCTCCTGCAAGGAGTTCTATGAAACACACACACGGCTGCAGAGAGCAAAGCAGCACAGATGTGTCATGTGTTCCTTCTCACCTGTTCCAGCTCTGATCTTCCTTCCCTGGAGTGACTGTCATTTGGTAACTTGGACCTGCATCCTCTCTGCACGGCTGTAGAAACCAGAATAATGTACTTAATGCCAGCTCAGGTGCTACCTCATCTGCCTGCAGAGCATGGACACAAAGAAAAATTGGTTTTAGCCACGAGTGGCTCCCAGACAGCTCTGCCATGGGGTGGGGAAGGGATAACTGTGCTAACAATTTTTCCAGGCTTCAGGAGAACTGAGTAAGGGCAGCAAAATACATGTACTCATCCCTCAGCCCTGGCTGCTGCCTGGTGTAAGCAGGAGTTGCTATGGCTCTAAGTGAAGAGGAGGTGGTTGCCCTGCAGTAGGAAAGGGGGATCAGTATGAGGAGGAGGGTATTCCCCCACACAGGGAAGGCACCGGTTCACAGACTCATAGCAGTTGCTGTGTTTTCTGTGGCTCACCTCAGACCAAGCATAATGTCACCCCAGGTGCAAATTGGACCAAAATCTTGGGGCTTTTGTGCCTCTCATTATCCCCATCCCCTGCACCTGGGTCATGCAACTGATTTGAGTGAAGCGTATTACATTGGTCTGCCTCCCAAACCACGAGAGTCCTTTGTCCCTGCTGGCAGTCTCCAGTTTGCAGTGCATCCCGTTCATACAGTGCACGGCCATCAGTGCCCTTACCCGGGAGGTTTGAGACTCCTCGGACAGGATGCATGTGTCCACATGCCAAAGGGATTAAGGGATTAAATGGGGTTATCGGTAGCAAAAACAAACAAAAAAAACCCCCTTAAAACAGCACATCCCCAATCCTAAAGCAGCCCCACCCCACAGACACAGGTGCTGCACCAGCACACCAGTACCTTCCCCGCGCAGCTGAGAGAGGGCTACAGCTGAACTCGTTTTATGTACGAACTCAGCAGCAACCTTGAGAAAAGTCAAATTTGTATTTACAGCTTAAAACCTGACTCATCAGTGGCTGGCTGAAGCCAAGAGTTTCAGACTTCGGTACAGGAACATCACCCAGCAGTAAGAGCACTGCAGTAACCCCACCCAGCTGGCCCAGTTCACATCAGTGTGACGGAGCCAGGCAACACCTCCTGCCCACGGTTTGGGCATTTAGAGACCCACAGGCACACAGGAAACCCAAGTGCAGTTAACACTGATGCTTGCTCTGGACTTGGCTCCTAGCAAGCTGTTTCTTAAACCGATGTTCACTTTGGTTTTTTGCCCCCAGACCCTTTTCCTCCCTCCAAAGACAATGTTCAAGTCGGAAAATAAGTACTTCCCACCACAGGGTATTACTGACCTTGTGTCTTCCATCACCTTGGCTTTCATCTTCCATCAACTCTGCAATCTCAATTGTTTAAATGGGCTTACAAAATTTGCTGCTGAAAACCCCGAGGCACCTCAGTGCAATCCCCTCCCACTCTTAAAATACATGTAATTATAGAGGGGGACAGGTCAACTAGGAGACTTTTATTATACAAACACTGCAATTCAATGCACTTTGTGCATGTGCACCAGGCCCACCACCCAAAATAAGCAGCAGAACTGTCACACCACACTCCCTACACTCCCAATACATTTTGTTGTGCCTGTACTTACACCCACACGTGGTTCAAGTCATGCTGGTTTTACAGGTACCACTCATCACACACCATCATTGCACATTTACTACAAAATTATTTATTAGACAGCAATACACACATCTTTAGCGGGAAGCTTATATACATGCACATCAACACTGCTGACTACCCTACTCAGGGACTCTAGTTCTTTTGCCCCTGGCCTTGCGGACCTCTTCTATCAGATCTTTTAAGTACTGAATTTCCTTACTAAGGGAATCTGCTTTCTCTTTCAGAGCCTGGTTCTTCTGCTCCAACTCTCTGCACTCCCCAGACAGTGCCTCCTGTTCTGCCCTCTTCTTCTGCCGGTAACGTGTGGCAGCTGTCTTATTCTGCTCCATCTTTTTCAGTTTCTTATCTATTTTCTTTTCTCCTTTCACCTTTGCTGACACTACCTTCTCTGCAGGATGATCATATGGTTTGGACCGCGCAGAGCCACAGGCGGCATCTGCAGGGAACTGGTTGCCACTGGGGGATCCAACTGAATTGGTGGGGCTGTGTTGGGGGGTCCCCAGGTAGGAGTATGGGCTCATGCATATTCCACTATCATCAGAGTGGTTCTCCTCCTCTTTCTCAGACTTGGTGATCACCACCACAACAGTGGGGCACTCCCACTTTCTTTCTCCTTCCAGAACATCCACTTCACTACCTAGCTCTAAACTAAATGAGTGGTCTGGAGTGGAAGTCAGAGACCCTGGGGAGAGGGGAAAAGACCAAAGAGAAGCCAGTGGGGCCATTGGATCTGCTCCAACTGGGGATTCAGGGAGATGGGTGATTACATTATTTATCGATGGAAGTTCTTTGTTGTGAAATTCCTGGATGGTAGCGTTGCATAGATCACACGTGTCTTCCAACGTGGCCATCAGCTCGTCTGGTGAGACGGTGGCTTCCAGATGTTCCATACCTAACAGGGCATCAAAATCAAATTCCTTCAGATCCATCTTCTCCACCATCCACTCCATGCCAGAGAAGGCATCCTCTGCACAATAAAATAAATTACCACTTCAGTAAATCATCACCCAATGCAACTCAACCTTTTGAAAATAATCTAGGAGCTCATCATTCAGCATCTTCCCTCTCTCATGTTAGCCCAAAGTGAGTCAACCACTGGAAAAAAATACGCTTCCACAGGGCTTCTACAGACTAGAATTACTACGGAGCTGTTGTGACATTCCAACCCTCACATTTTAAGATCAGAAGAATTCAGGGACACTTGCAACATACAACCATGCTTTCTTCTTGTTACCTCTGCCAAGGAACAGCGCCATTGGCAGCTGCTGTGTTACTGGAAGGCCAACACAAGTGTCACTCTACCATAACCAGCAATTCTCTGTTGGGTAAGCACAGTACACATGCTTTCCAAGCTGAGGTAATGCATGTGAGATTGCCCTCAGATTTAGGAAAACCTAGCAATTTATTTTCGACTGGAATGTTACTGTGGTATTACATAATTGATGCCCTTTACAGAAATAAGTAACACCTTACCCTGGCTGCTATCTATGGTGTTGACTAAACTGTCCACAGCAAGCCAATTGGAGGAGACTGCCTTAGCCTTGTCGCTGGAGAACCCATGCGAACCGAGGGGCTCGGCCACCTCCAGGTAGTCATCTAGGAGTCCCAGACTTTCCTCAGCCACCGAACACGGCTGGCTGAAGGGGGATATTGAACCCCCCAACAGCATCTCGTTGTTCAAGAAGCTCATTTTCGTCAGCTTTTAACGCTTTGACGTCGAAGGATGTAGACAAGTACAGGGTCTTTTCGTCGACTACAGCAATGCTGCTGTGCGGTGCCGTGAAAAACCTGCGAACAGAACTTAAACTCATCAGTATTTGGTCTGACCAACATAGCAACCTTTTAAAGCAGTGGCACCTCAGGAAGTGTGGCAGAACTTTACAGACTGTCTCACTTCTTTATTTCTGTGCTGCTGCGCGTCCCCCGCCTCCCTCAGGCCCGGCCCCACCCACCCGCCGCCATTTTGCGGTCCCGCCGCCCGCTCGCCGCCGCCATTTTGTGTCCTGCCACGTTTCCACCGCGGCACCAGCGCCGCACGGGGCTGCGTGCCCGATGGCCAGGGCAAATTTAACGCTACGCTACTACATTGTTTAATATTAGAACTGCTGCCAAATTAGTAACAACCCCCGTTCGTCTATCTGTAATTATACCAAGTGGTCCTTACACGCAAAGCCCTAAAACCTCTGATAACCGATCTCCCCCCCAAGTACGACAGCGTTTCCCCTCACAGGGGCGAAGAAACCCTCCCTAGCAATATCCCTTTACTCCCATGAAAATACTATGAAGAAAAAAAATAATACTAGATAATAAAATCCTAGATTTTTTGAAGTAATGGTTTCTCGAAAAACAGGAAACATAAGCATTCCTCATTAATTCTTTCGAAATGACATCTTCTGCTATTTCTGACACTCACCGCACCCGCAGATGTTGAGCCCTACAGGGATCCCCCACCTCATACCCATTTTCCTGTAGCTAAGTATTTCACGTATGATTTTGGTATACCTAGGTATCTCATCTCCCCCCACCCGGGGTGAAATACCAACTACCACCACACGCGTGATAAACCCATCCCAGAAGCCCACTTAAAGAACGGAAAAGGGCGACTATCAATACACAGGAGAGGGAGCAGCCGTCCCTCACACACGATACTCACGCCATGGTTGCAGATGCCGGGGATGTGCTGGGGCCGCCGCCGCTGCTGCTGCGCCTGCTGCACTGGCCGATGCCGCCGCTGGCCCTGCCGCCTTAAAGAGCCATGGCGGCCAGGGGAGGGGGGCTGCTCGTGTCCGCGCCGCGCGGGAAGTGCTGCACGCACCGGCACCGACACCAACAACACCACTGCTCTCAGCCACGGGAAACAATGAGGTGGCAGCGCCGCTTCTCCGCTCTTATATAGGAGCCGCCTTAAGCCAAACAAGATCCGGCCACGCGGTATCCTTCCGCCAAGCGTCACCGCCTGTCGCCAGCACCTACTGGCCTGCGGCCTGTCTTTCTGGACTTCTCTCCTGCCGTTCTGTGACGGGTTAAACACAGGAGCCGTCGACAAGACGCCACGCTCCACGATGGGGCAGTCGTGGAGGGGCTATATGATGTATACATCCGCGCCGACCGCTCCCCGTTCGGGCGCGGCTGCGCCACGTGACCGGCGCGGCGCAGGACGCTCCTCCCCCCCCGGCGGGGAGCGTTGGGAGGGGGGAATTTTATCCGCCAACAAAGACGCGGAGCTCGCGCCGAAGACGTCACGCAGCTCGCCACGTGGGAAGGGCGGCTCTCATTGGCTACCGTTCACGTGCAGCGTGAGCTGCCATTGGCCAGGGCCCGGGGGAGACCAATTGTGAGGGCAACGGGGAGAGAAGGAGGGGCGGGGCGGGGAAATGGGGGTCTGGGTGTGGGGCGCGGGAGCTGGGGACAAGGAGCAGCCGGGCAGGGAAACGGCGCCTGTCCATCGCAGCCCTGCCTTTGCCCTGACATGCCCCTCCCGAAGCAGCGTATGCTCCCCACCTTCATTTCCAGCGGCCCCTTATTGTTCCCTACACAAGGCCCCGCTGAGGTGAGGCGGGAGCTGGCGGCCGAGGCGCTGGCATGGCGCCCCTAAGGCGGCGGCTGTCCGCCATGGCCTCCTGCTCCCTTAGATAACGCGCTGCCTTCCCTCCCTGCCTGCCCCGCACATGCAGCGCGTAGATTACGGGCTCTCCGGGGCTCTGTGTGTGTGTGCGGGAAGGCGTCTGCCCCGAGGCTGCCGGACTCGCAGCGGCCATGGCGCCGCACGGCCGCAAAGAGGCTGCTGAGGAGCGCGGCTGCAGAGCCGCCCCTCCGGGCAGCGGAGAGCATCGGTCTAACTAGTGCCTTCAACCCACGTAAGGGCTGAAAATGAAGTTGGTTATTCCACAACTGAGAAATGAGAATGTCCTCTTCTGCCATGCAGTTCCACGCTGATGCAGTTGCTTCTTTGTGCAGACATCACTGGACTGGTGTGAGCATTAGTGGATCACCTACAGAACCCCGCGGCTGTTAAGGGTAGTGTCACCTTGGATAGCTTTCAAAGTGCGGTTTCGAATTTTATCTGATCCAAACTTGCTTCTAGGAAAGAAGTCAGACCTCTTCCCCCACCCAGTTCCTGCTAAACAGTTCCACCAGCTGGCCTGGCCCCCACTGACACAGTTCACAATAGGAAACTCACGGGGGTCAACAGTTTTCTGCTGGCTTCAGTTCCTGCATCATCATTTCAGTCAGGTCACACGAGCACCGGACAGCTCCGGTGAGCTGGGAGTTTCAGTACTTGTGTCCTTCCTCACTATATCAGAATTACCCAGTTTAAAAAGATTGATTTTCCACATTGCCAGCCTCACAGCACCATCAGCTCTGAGAGCTGTTGTGGGACCTTGCCTATTCAAACATCATCATCCTGTGGTTCAACTTGCTCTCAGCTACTTCTGCAAAAGGCTCCACTCTTTTCCAGTTCAGGCCTCAGTAGAATTTGTGTAAAGCCATAGCTATCACTTGTGTTTGCTCAGGTCTAACTGCCTGGAATGTTTTGAACAACTTAATTGATAATTTGTAAGGATGGGGTGCGACCCAGTTTCTACTTTTAGCGGTCTGGTCTTAGCATTGTCACTACAAAGCAGAGTATGTCACTCCATATCTGTAACGTGAACACTAGCTGCTGAATTAAAAAGGGCAGTTTTCTCTCTGTGTTGGTTTGCTGGTATTTTATTTGAGTTGGTCCAGTTCTCTTCTCTTCTCTTCTCTTCTCTTCTCTTCTCTTCTCTTCTCTTCTCTTCTCTTCTCTTCTCTTCTCTTCTCTTCTCTTCTCTTCTCTCTTTTTTGTTGTCTAGAAGCAAGCACAGAATTTGGAATGACTCATTAAAATACAGGAGGCAGAGAAAAATGTCCTCCCATGCCAAAAAACACCACAGTAGCAGTTGAGCAGTCTAGGATAACTGTTCTGATAAATGCACTACAGAGGAGGAAGATATTGCTTCAACACAAAATCAAGAGGATGCAGCAGCTTTTAAAGAAGCCAAGTGTGTGATTGGCTGTGTGGAGGGGTGGACAGCACTTCCATGTCCTCACTGGCTAAGGGAGAGCTCTCACATCCACTGCCATGCCTGCTTTCCCCTCCTTTAAGTGAAAAGGGCGATTGTATGACCGTAATAGCAGCTAAATAAACAGAAATGCACCCAATATATATACACCCAATCCTTCATCATGAAAAGATAATTATAGATTTCTCTGAAAGGACTCTGGGTATGTGTGCGCAAGAATCACGTAAGCAGAAATGAAGTATGCAATGAGGAACTTAACCCAGATCTGCCTGTTTCCTAGCTGCCTGCTTTCCCTTTTGTGTGGGAACTGAGGTGGAAATTTTCTGTATTATGCGTTCCAGACAGATTTTTTTGTAACAATCTACAATCCTGAAAGTGAAATCAAGTAACCAGAAGCCAGCCATTTAGAGAAAAGCATATTTTTTCCCTGCTTCCTGCAGGACCGCAGAATAACTGTTGTTACATCATTTTATGATCTACAACCCCAATTCCTTCATAAATCATCTTTCTAATCATAAACAGATAAATCATTATCTTTTTGTAGATATTATGTCAGAGATGTCTCCATTGTAACTTGAGTTTTTGACCAAGGTAGAAGACACTTCTTTAAGTAAAAGTAACAGGTTTTTTTTATTTTTGTACAAAAAAAATTAGAAGTATTTTCTAAGCAGAGGACTACTAGCTACCACCTACCTACTCAAAAGTGTCTAAAAAAAGAGTTCCTTTCCAATATTACCTAATACATTTGTGGCTTAGAGACTGAGCAGCTCTGAAGAAAATTTAATTTACAGCACCAAAAGGTGACTTCTGAGGGAACACAAATTTGTATGCATGGTGAGTGAAGTCCTGCTCTCACGTTACCGGCTTTATCACCATGGATATTATTTTCCTGCCCCGGGTATCTTGGCAAAGAGAGCTCTTGGGATAAGATCCATCCTGACACAGAAGTGAGGGGGCAGCTCCAGGAGAAAGGAGCTGCTCTTCCAGGGCTGACTGCAGGATAGAGGCCGAGGGCCTGGCTGGGAAGTGATGAAGTGCCCTAATAAATCCAGCACTGCAGAGAGCCACCTCCAGCCAAACAGCATCACCAGGAGGTGGAAAACTAATACTCCTTCGCCCTCCTCCTTCCTTAAGATGGAAGGTCAATATATGGGCTTTAATAATTTCTTTCTCTTTTTTTTTTTTTCTTTTTAAAGTAAGCATTGCAAAGGAAAATAGGTTTTCTTTTTCCACCAGCAAGAATACAGGAGACAAACATGCTGAATGCTGTTAGTAAGCACACCAAAGACCGGGAGGACGTAAATGTTTCCATAGTAACATCCCCTCTCACAGTCTAGACCGGCTGCATAGGATGCTCTCAGGGACTGTCAGTGGCAGGGAAACTCGTGGGCCTCTGTGGCAGGGGAGAAAGGGGGGTGGGAGGAGTGGGTATTGCTGGGGCCGGCAGGGGAGCCAGCAAAAGTAAGGGAGATGGAGATGTTGGCTCCTCTCCGGAGCGCTGGGAAAGCCACAGCCAGGGGGAAGGTCGGGCTCACACTGCACTGGGAGAGTGCATGGTGGCCATGGTGGCACTGGGCAGGCAGCTTTGGGCCCCCACTGAGCCTCAGTGCCCCAGAGAAGGCCCCAGGGCTTTCTGCTGCCCCTGACCCTGCTGGGGTGGCCGGGGAGGAGGGGGCATTGCCTGCTTTGCAGAAGGGTGAGCGGGAGGGCAAGTCCCCAAGGGGATTTTTGTGAGGGTTAACTTGAGTTCTTTGAACCTTCCATCAGGAGGGACAGGAAGCCTTACCCTGCACTTCAATGAACAAAGCGTTTCCAGAGACCTGCAGGAATTTTTCCGGGAGACATTGCTGAGGGAAACACAAGGAAGGAATGAGGCAAAGCAGAGAGACATTTTGAGCAATTTCGAGGGAGAATTACCTATAACCTTTATGGCACAGGCTAATTCACAGTGCTTGCTTGCTTCTCTCCTCATGTGGTACAAACAGATATCTGAAAGATCTTTTCTGCCAGATTCTCACTGTAAGCTCTTTAGGGATTTCTTTATAGATATTCCATTTTAAAACTAGATTGAAAAGCAAATATATGTGATTAAAGATCAGGCTGGGAGGTATTAGCATCCATCTTTTATTACATACAAACAGAAAATAAGTTATCCATATGCTCTGCCTCATTTTTTTTGGACTAGTACACCAAATGGAATGTCTAATAAATCATTCATTACTTACCCACCCCCTCACTGTCTTCTGTTTCCATCCTGCTATGTAAATATCCCTGACATTAGAAATGAGACTAATAAAAAAGAGGATTAAATCTGCAATTTACATTTGCAACTTACAGTTCAATTATTTTAGACAGTTATGGAAACAATCCTGGTTGTCCACCTACATTTTTCTTGCTGAACAAACGTGGGCATGCCAAGCACATGCTGATAGCTCACAAAATACACATCTCCAGAGGCTTAGTTACTGAGAATCAGCCAGGCTGTGGCCAGCTGCCACAAGTAAAAACATTGTGCAAATCTGGTAAGAGGGAGATGAGTTGTAACTTGCCCAAGTATGAGTTCCCTACATAAAGCTACAATTGGCTGAAAATGATGTTTAGCAAAAAATATGCATGAAGGAGGGAGAGGAGGGGGTGCTGACTTTTGTTGAGACCATTGGGGGATATTTTTAATTTTCTCATTGTCCAGCCTTGTTTTATTATGATGAAAGGATTTGGGGGTCAAGAATAATCCTTCATGTGCATTAGCACATGTGGGCTCAGCCCAGACACCGGAGGGTGAGTTAACAGCCCATCATCACTTCAGTGGATCTCTCTTTCAGGTTCTCAGTGCCCCCTAAGCTGGTCAGCATGAGGACCTCTTGCTGTACCAGCCCAGCAGCACTTACACTGCACTCCTGACCCTGGCACCTAAACCGGCAGCTTTGGCTGAAGCAGGTGGAAAGGTTATTTGAGCTTATTTCAGCCTCTGTTCAGTGAGGGGGAAGCAGGGGGGTGCACAATGAAAGGCTGGTAATACCAGACTATGCTCTGGGTGCTCCTTTGGGGGATTAATTTTTTACTTCACATCACTTCAGACTGTTTTGATGAGGCCCGGGAGACTGTTCATGGGTGTACCCTGTAAGTGAAATAAAACAGAGTTCTAGGGATCTTTTGGGAGTGTGTGAGATCTCTTTGATTCTGATGCAGGCAGGCAGCTTCAGCAAGAACACTGACAAACCAAGTAGTTCAGACGAAGCTCTGAAACTCATTTGAGGATAAGTCATTGTTGAGGCTGTAGCTGCCCAGGTCCCTGGGGAGAAACACTGCAGCCATTATTCAGTAATAATTTTCCACTCTCCATAGGCACCAGCTGCTCAGCGATTTACCAGCAGACTTTGCACTGGTTTAATATATACTTGTTTACAAAGGAGGAGAGAAGAATTCCTGGTGGATGTTGACACAAGTGTGATACCATTGAGTTTATAGCTTTTTCTTGAAGGAATGCAATTTTCCATCCTAAGGTCTCTGTGTTAGGGGATTTGGCAAATTATGTCAGAAAAAAAATAGTTTCAGAAGACTTTGAGCCTGTTCTGCTCCCTGCCTTGTCCTGGCCTCAACAGGGGACAGACTCCCCTGGGTTTGAGGCAATGCTGGTGCTATTCAGGAAGGTAACATTTGAGCTATTCACCACGGTCACACAGTCTCAGTAAGCCACATTTGGATGCTGAGCACTTATCAGAAATACAGGTCTCCCCAAGGCAAGGCAGGCTCATGGAAGGGTAAGTCTGTCCCAGGGCACAAAGCTTGGGAGTCACCAGTCTGCTGGTGACACCAAACATCTTCCTTTGCAGTGCAAAGTGATGGACTGAAGATGCATCATTCTTTATTAATTTTCTTCTTCTACATAGAAAAAAAACCCAACCCTACAAAATGAAAAAAAAAAAAAAAGAGAGGAGAAATGTTCCTAATCCAAAACATAAACTCACTGCTCCTTATTCAAGAAAAGGTACTGGACTACATGCTTTCTACTGTCTCATGACCACAGGCAGTGATTTGGAAAAGAGAAGGTTTGTGCCTTGGCCACGTCCTTGCCTCAGCAAAAACCACGCTCTCTGTGAGTGCCAGCGAGCTGGACCCCTGCCAGCGTGCCCTCTAACAAAGCACCGTGGGAGCTGCAGCTCTGCAGCCTTTGGGACTGCTGCATCTTGTTCTACCTTGGCTTCAGCACACCTCGGGCCCTCTGAAAGCGCCTCACTGCTGCTGCAAACAAGAGCAGCTGAACATGATTCACATCTTATTATCCATATAAGTGGTGGTACTTACTGTCTCCAAGGCCTCCAGTGCTAAATAAATTCAAGAATCTGAAGGCAAAAATGTCTTTCTGTTATATTGCTTCCAGGGACAATTGCTTCTTGACTTTCAAGGGAGGTAAAGAGCCTGCCAGGGCACTACGAGTTTTGAAGTAATATCTGTCGTGGGAGAGGTAAAGAGCCAACACAGTCCATCATTTGCCATCTATGCCCTCATTTCTGTTGGTTCTGAGGTCTGTCTTTTGCAATGCTGAGCAGAATGACACAAGAGGCTTGTACAGAACTGGGGTTATTGTAGTGGGATGCCTTATGGGACAGTATCACCCCTGTGCTTCTGTAGAACAGTGACAATTCTGCCACAGAGAGAGGAAGGGGAGGGGTGGAATGGCACTGAAGCCAGGGAATTGTTGCCTAACAAAAGAAAATCCTAAACAAAACAAAAAACAAAAGTGAGCGACTTTTGCCCATTATTTGTATGGAGAAGACTTTTCATGAAGAATGGGGTTAGAATTTATATATATATATATATATTTCCCCTGAGAAGCTTAGCACTGAGTGTTAATTGACAGATCAAAGAGCTACTTAGCCACAGGAGACAGGGAAATTGAACCAGAGCAGCAAAATAAAAATCAATCTGACTTTTAGTGTGTTTAATGTGATTTTATTCAGAACTGACTTCTTTGTGAGTACTTAGGAAAGCTTAAGATCATGAGAAATTTGAATTCCATGAGCCAAACTCTGTGTCCTGGTCTCTTTGTAAAATGACAGGAATGTTTCCTATGTAGAGAATGATTTCAGATCTTCCCTGCCTTAACCATTGGTCTTACCACCCTCTTTTGCCTCATTGTTTGCAAGATTATTCCACAGGATCACATACTGTAAAGAAAGGAATAATACCCTGCTCACCACCACATTTCTGGGTCCTTGACTTGTGAGTAATGCTGTCCTTCTGAAAGTATGCTAGTAAAAATTTTATCCTTGATTGTGTCAGGGACACATTTGTTAAATGAGAGCTATTCCAAGAAGGTGTTCAATGTTTAAAAAAAAAAAAAAAAATTTCTTTGATCCCTCAGATTGTGAAGTCAGATGATAACTCAGCCCGACAAGGACAAAGAAGATAAAATCCAGGTATCTCAAACGGTTCCCCAAATGTCTAGACTGCAGCAGTCCTCCTAGGGCTGGAAGCCAATACTGGGTTTCACTGGTAGGAGGTAGAATCTCCCATTTCTTGCTTGCTACATCTGTGGGCAAAGCCCAGCATTTCAAGATTCAGTCCCAGATTCAGTGAGCCATGCTGGAGCCATTGAATAGTGCAGGTAGTGAGAAAACATATTTCATCTTATCTGGAAGAGAAATTTCTCATTTGGAAGAGGCTCTTCTTTTTTTCCATGAAACTAAAATTTGGAAGAGGCTCCTCTTTTTTTTTTTCTATGAGACTAAATTTAAAAAGCAGCAGCTGTCTGCAGCTTTTCCGAAGTTTACAATTTTAAAATAAACCTTAAGAAACCATGGATGCAACTAATATTTGGGAATAAAAAAAGAAACATTAATAATGCAGTTCAACAGTTTAGCATGATAATTTCAAATGTGGGGTTCAGTCATCCTTTCTTCCCCAGTTTAAGATTAGCTACAAAATAGGCTGGAATTTATGTATTTATTTTTAAAATTAAGAGATGGAAAAATAGTAAGTAAAATGTAAACTCGGCTACATTAATATCTAGAACAGGACTGTGGTTATATAACAAAGTGGGCAAAATATTTTGCTTTTTCTAAGATTCACTTTCCTCCTAAACTGTTTGTTCCTTAGGCTAAGAGCAAAGGAGATTCTGAGTCTTTGCAGCCTGGAGAACTACTTGCTCTTCTTCTTTGTAGCAACTTCTCCCATACTTGAAATAATTATCATCATTCCCCTCAATTATTTCTTCTTTACATTAAACAAACTTATCTTTTGATCTTTCCCCCTTAATCATGCCAGGACAGCTTACATCTAAAGGTGCAAACCACTGCATATATTAATCATGCATTGTAGGCTCTAGGCATTCCAGGGGCTTTAACTTGAGGGGGTAATACCTGTCACAGATTTCACAGAGCAGCTTATTTTAGCTATTCCTGTGAGACTGTGTATGGCATGCAATGTGCTTGATCTCATCTGATATGTTTGTGCCATGGGACAGATTAAAGGAAAAAAACAAAGCAACACCAGCAAGGGATATTAGAAAGAAAAAGCTGGAGATGTAGACTCCCTTTGTGTCATAAAATACCCTCCAAAATAGTTAAATGTTAATTACAGAGTCCTCATCAAGACAAGTCTCACAGGACAATGTTGCCACTGTAGCGTGTCGTCCAAGAATTAAGGAGCCTGGGACCCATCAAAAGCAGCATGACTTCACGCTTTATTTGACGTCCAACATTTCCACTCCACCTTCCCAAGCAGGCGCATAAAACTGGGTCTTACTGCAAAGAGCTTCAACACACCAGACACAGGACCCTGGCAAAGCAGCTTCCTCACTGCCTCAAGGCTGATGCCTGGATAAGAGAAGAGCGAATCTGGGAGGGGTGAGGCCTGGCCCACAAAAACCAAGGTGTGACTGAACAAGGGTGGGGGAGCCTGCACAGGAAAGTTTAATATTACAGAGGCACGGAAGCCTCTGAAGTCAGGGGAGCCACATGAAAAGCAGGTGCCTGTCCGGGCAGGCGGAATATCAGAGAAAGGATGGGAGGCTCAGCGCCACAATTACGCATCATCTTGTGACTGGTGTGAAAGCTGCCAGGAGTCAGGACGCTGCTGCACCGAGCTGATTGCTCCCTCGAGAAAGCTGCAAAGTGCTGAGTGCCCAAAGCTGCAAAGGGAAAGCAAGTGAATCAGCAAGGGGCAGGTCAGCCCCCAAGCACTGGTGCGGTGCAGAATTATATCAGCGTGAAGGTGATGCACTGAGATGAAAGCAGAGAGAGAAGCTCCTTTGTTTATAAACATGCCAGAGACAACCAGGTTACTGTGGAAAGTCATTTTATTTCAGAATTCCACACACTCTGTCACAGATCATGCACTTGGGACTTTCCCCTTTGCAAATCCACAGCCTCCAGGCCTGGGAGAGATGGGGCATCATCTCTTCACTTCTCACTGCGTGCCCACGTGCTAAGAATGAGGGCCCTGATGGCAGCTTGCCGGGGGCAGAAAGCAGCCTCTTGTTTCAATAATTGCTTTTAAACACGGGAAAAGAAATCCATCTGACTTGAAAGATTAGCAGTGGAGCTCAGCAGCAGTGAAACCCACAGCTGAGCAAATTGGTCCTCACCCTGTGTTACAGGGAATGAGACATGGGAAGCTTGTGTGAGCTAAGCTACAGCAGGACACAGGAGACATTCTTGGAGCTGAGGCAGCAACCAGCCCAACACATGCCCTGGGCCTCTTACAATCAATCTGTCTCTGAGCTGCTCTGCCAGGAAGGTGGCCAGGAGCTGCCCTTTTCACATTCAGCTTTAGGTTCTCCTGCTCTGTGCTACAGACTTGACCAGGAAGGAGCCTACCTATAGGTAAGACAGCCCTCCAGGCTGTACATCAACGCATGTACTGCATTTAATACTGAAAGGTGCCAGTTTGACAGACTCTGCAACATTCTGTTTGACCCACAGGCTGGGTGCAGCTTTACTCTAAGTTTCCTGCATACTTACCCTACACCTTCTTCCTTGCTTCAATTGCCCCTTACACCTGACCCTGTTCTTAAAATATTCCTAGTTGCAGTGTCCCTGTGACCCATCACATCTTTGGCCTTTGTCAAGACTGCCACTGCCAGGGCAGCCATTGCCTGCTGTGGTGGCTGCCTGTAGGAAGTGGTCATTTGCCTCCTGAGAACAGGCTTGTGGCTAGCTCAGAGGAGGACAAAACTGAAGGGAAGAAATGATGGAAGTGGTTGATACAAGTGAAGTGGAGCAGAGTCTACAGAAAAGGCAAAAAGGCAGCTTCAGTCTCCATTTGATACACAAATTGAGCTCAATAGCAGCAAGAAATGGCCATAAAATATTAATTCATTAGGTTGCCAGGAAGAAGTAAAAGCATTCACGTAAAAAATTATATGTACAGATATGTATGTGACAGCTGTTCTCAAGTCAGCTCAGACAGTGGCTTCCTCCTGTTTCTATCTCACTTTTTTTTTTTACATCTAGAGTTTTAATCATTTTCAACTACACTGCTGTTAAAAAGTGAAGACCACGGTACTGGAGTAAGCACCAAGTGAGGGGTGACATCATCCTGAAGAAATGAGCTTTGGGGGAACTCCTGACAACCCAGATATTTTAATATTTTTGTTGACCTTCAAGTAATGAAAAACAAGGGGAATTTCCCCCAATAGCCTATAGGCTCCAAGTCTCATCTGTCTGCTTTTAGGGTAGGAAGGCTGACATCAGAAAGGCAGTGGGGGGCAAGGGAAGGAAGAGGGGAAAAAATCTGGGAACCAGAGTGAAGAGCAATCAACAGCTGACCAATACTGACTGCTGTAAAACTTACAAAACACGAGGTCATACAAATGGGATTCCTGTTAACCTTTGATAGACTATAGACTTTATATACACACACAAACTTCAAAGTACACATCTGGCAGTCTAGAAAATACCAGTACCCTACGGATTAAATAATTTAAAATGCAATGTTGCGTTATCACTGTATACAGAATGCTATCTGACACATTGGCTAAAATGGACGGATTGTCCAAGAAAGATGCTCCCTCCCTCATCTCACCAGCACTGCCTCTAAAAAAAACCCAGGGTGAAAGACTTCCCTCTGTGGTTCCACTCCTGAAATTCACCTAGAAACTTCTGTGTCAGAGAAGGGGGAAGTCCTGAGAGGAGGGGCGGAGAAAAGGAGAAAAGGATTCCTGCTCCTTCCAAAACCTGCTGCTGCAGTACTTCTCTCCACAGGCTAAGGAGGCTGGACAGCACGGGGGAAAAAAGGTGCTAAAGCTGGGAAAAGGCAGGTATGTTTCTCTAACAATAGCTATGCTGGTCTTTTGAGATACACATACAGCCCCAGACTCGAGGGGACACCTTCTCTCCCACTTTTTGATGACAGTAGATGGCTTAATGCAGAGCATAGAGTCTACAGCCTGAGAGCAGCCATAGACAGGAGTGGGCAGAACTGCACTGCCAACAGGTCCAAACAGATGGAATGGGAAGGTGTGCCCTCACCAGCTTTCTAAGAGTATTTGTAAACTGGGAGCACTGGAAAGTCAGCACGTGGGAATGAGGAAGGGGATGGACAGCCTCGGTTCTGGGGAGCAGACTAAAGCACACAGAGCAGATGGCAAAGCTAATATATCCCTAAATGCCAGCTCTGAATATGTACCCTAATAACCAGTGTATGAGACAGAACCTTGCTGATGACAACCAGTTCAGTTCTATCACCTTCACAGACTTAGAGCTGGTGAGAATCTGGCTTGTGTGTGCTTATTCCAAAGCCCTTTGAGGCATGCAGTCTTGTTTCCACCTCCAGTAAACCAGAACAGCCATAAGGTCTTGCGGAAAAGATGAAAAAAAAAATAAAAATCCCCATTCCCATGTGTCTCCCACCCTTCCCCCATAATCACCCTCTCTTCCTCTAGGCCAGAGACAACTAAATAGCTGCCTTGTTCTCCACTCTCAAGGCCATTCCCAGCAGATCTGGCTAGGCAGGAACAGCAAGCTGTGCTCCTTCGGCCTCATCTCAGAGTCAGACCATGAAGGTTCCTCCCTCCCCTGTGACAGCTTCAACAAGAATTGCCCATACAGGAGGTTGTGTTGCAGACTGGACAAATCTCGGCCCTTCATCCCGAGCCCAGCTTGCAAAGGATGAGAAGGCTCCATAGGAGCAGGAGCTGTGGGAATTCTCCAATTTCAAGCTCTACAGCCCTAAATATTGCCAGTGTAATCATTATCCACTCAGAAATACAAAAAGAACCCTATCCAAAATATCTCACTCAGTCTGTCCTGCATGACTGGGCCTAAGGGACAAAAAAGAAAGGGAGACAGTGTGGGACAGCAGAGAAAAAGAAACAGGGGGCAAAGTCAGGGTGGAGGAAATTAAACTACCTCAGTGCAAGTCTGCTAAAATCATCACTGGATTTACCAGCCCAGTTCCACCTTCTTCAGTAAGTGTACTACAGAACAAAGAAGTGCATAGTTTTGTTTATTTTTTTGGTAGACACTTAAACTTAGCAGAATTTATGTGAAGATCTCAGAGCTGCAGTTTTAGCCTCTCTTCCCTAGCCAATGGGTACCTGTTGGGGCAGAGATGGTGGAAATGGACCAGTAGCACCAAGAAATTCAGTGGGAGCACCAACTCCACAGCAGGAATTACTAATGAACCAAAAGGGGGGAGTGGTGGAGAGAGAGACAGAGGGAGATAGGAAGAAGTGGAGGAGATATAATTCGCAGTAATCAAAGTCTGCATTGGCTAAACCCTATCAGCACTTTCCTAGGTAAGGCCCCATTACGTCTGCAGCAAGACCTCTGGCTCTGACAGAGAGCTGTAGAGGGTGTAGCCCAACTCATCCACTTCTTCAGGGGTGAGCTCTGAGAACAAGTTCACCTTGGGGTTCAGAGCACTAGGGAGGACACCTGCCTCCAAGTAACGGATCAGCCCCTTCAGTGCCTGCAAGAAGCGATCAGCCAGCATGTCCTGGGACCAGTCGGACTCCTCTTGGGATAGGTGCAGGATGACATTGGTGAGCTGGCTGGCAGTGAGGTGTCCCAGAGCTGGGTTTAACTTGCATACCGCTTTGAAGATCTTGAGGCACAAGCAGCGGCAGCCAGAATCCCCCTGGTCCAGGGCACGGAGGCGAGCCGTTTCTGCTGGCCGCAGGCTCAGTCGCCACAAGTTGTCATTCTGGGCCAATCGGTGAGGTTTGGCAACGAGGACAATGTCACCCAATGTCAGGGATGGTAGAAAGTCAATAAAAAGATGCCGATCTGCATCGTACTGGACTTCCAGTGTCAAATCTGCTGGGGGAGCTGCTGGACGGATCACGTAGTCCAAGAGACTCCCAATTGCTGGCCAGTTGATGGAGCCAGCTACAACTTTCTCAAAGGTGTCTGCTACAGTTTTGGGGGAAAGGTAACCTCCCACCACACAGCGGTCCCAGTAGCTGCTCCCACGAGGAAAGTACTCTGGGTTTTCTCGACGCACCAAGTAGAAGCCAGGAATGTTCATGATAGTGTCCTCCCCGGGGATACACGACCACAGGTTCTGCTCCAGCATCAGAGGTACAATGAGCTGGATGTGGTCAGCTGTCACTACCTTTCACAAGAGAGAAAAGTCGGTAAGAACAAGTTTTCTCTCTCCACATTAATTTTATCCACCACCTTTAGGTAGCCTTCTGTCCAAAGGAACCTGGAATAAGGATTCAGCTGTCTCACTGTCCTCTCTGTGTGGGATTCCCAGCCTCCCTTTGTTAAAAGGCATACTAAAGGACTATTTCTGACCATCAGTGGGATAATTCCAAGGTATAACCGAAGCTAGTGCTTACGTGGTATGTACTATTTAGGGACCTGACACAGACTCCATATAGATGACTCATTCTGCCTCATATTGCTCTAAATGTGCTCCTTGGTTGTGAGATGCAGCTGGCCTAGGGCACGGCAACACCGCAAGACAATTTAAACAGAGTATTAAGTTTCTAGACAAGCTTCTGTTGTCATGGTTTAATAATCCCATGCTACAGGTAGGTACACTGCCCTCACCTGGTCTGCCACATTGTTTGGAAAAAAGGTCATTAAAGATACCTTTTCACCAATGTGATTAAGACCCCAGGTCTAAGTTTCACTGGACACTCCATGCTCCATTCCAGAGCTTTGACTCAAACAAAGAAGTGTGCCTCTGAATCACTCACTATAGCCATGGGCATCCTGCCATCAGGGAGATATTGCAGCAGGGACTGCTGTCCAATCCAGGTCTGTCATGCATTAAAAAAAAAAAAAAAAGAGTAGGAAAGACCTACATGAATATACAGGAGTTCTAAGGGAATGTCATGTATTTGGATGGATACAGAGGGACAAAAAGAAAACAGAAGTCTACCACAGAAACTGCAAGAAAAACACAGCTAAAAGGAGAGACAGAGGGGAAGGAAAGAAGGACTGAGATATTTTGGAGAAATGAAACAGCAAAAAGCAAAGGCTTTGCAGACAACAACAGAGCAGCCTGTTCAAACAGCACTGCAGAAATCAATGCCTGTCTCCACAGTGGGAAAGGCAACACCAGGGGCCTTATTACTGAGGAATGCTGTGCTGAGCCAGTGCTGCCAACAGGGAAGCCTGAAACAGCCCTGCCTGGTCAGCCTCCTGACCAGGAGCCATGATGTGTCCCCAGGAGTTACCTGCAGGTCGTCGTAGAGGCTGCCGCTGAGGTACATGTCCCGCAGGGGCATGTCGGGCAGCTTGGCGCGCAGGAAGCTGCGCAGCTCAGCGCAGATATCCACGGCTGCCTGCTTGGCCCGAGCCTGCTCATCCGCCGGGATCGCCACCCGCCGCCGATAGTACGCGAACAGCTTCTCCTGCAGGGACAGCCGAAGGCGGGACTTCTTCAGCTCCACTTGACTCCTCTTGGCAGATGGCTTGGGCTTTGTGGGGTGAAAAAAGTCTGCAAGAAAGAAGGAAAACTGTTGAGGTTGCAGCTGAATTTGCTGCGAAGTGTTCTGCAGAACAGAATCTGCAGTGAGGAACTGCAGTCTCCTAGGCCTCAAAAAGCTCTTGGCAGACATTTTGCAGGCTTTACACAGGTACCACTCCAAAGGGATGTGCTGAGGAACTTCAAAACATACTACTATGAGCATCAAAACGGATGAGAACAAGTTACTAGATCTGAAATTTAGCCAGACTAATATTGTGTATGAGGATGTAATTTTAATGGCTATACGGGCAGTACCTCAGCTCAATTTCATCAAAGATTCTGTCCTGTTACCAGTTCAAAAGCTTTCAGTGTGATACCAGACCAGTGGATAAAACCCTTTTGAAAAACCATCACGACCTCTTTGAGTTTTTAACATTGAAACACATTATTACAAATTACCAGCAAACCGTAGTCCTGACAAGCATATAGGATCAGAGAAGACTGTACCACCTGGAAATGAAATAGCTGTTTGGAGTCTGATCAGTAGAGTCATCAGGATGACGAGCTGACAGATCCTGGGGCTGTCCCAGCCCAGGCCATCACAGCTCCCGTGATACCCCACTTAAACCTTCACTGGACAAAGACCAGAGAACCCACTCTGAAGCACAATGCAGCAACGAGGTTTATGTTGCCATCTGCATTATGAAACAATGTCTGACCTGCACAGATTCTCTGAGCTGCTTTTTCTCTCACTGATTTTCTAAAGAAATAAATCAATGCTTCCCATTTGTTTCAGATTTCTGTTAACATGGACCAAGAGTTTCAGAAGTAATCACTGAGAATTAAAGGGGAATTACAGATCTAAGAGATCTTTGGAAGGGCTGTGATACATAAGAGGTACAGGAAAAACCCCCAAGTCAGTGGCCTCATTAAAGCAATTGGCTGCTGCAGATCTTTGACAGTGGGCATTTGGCCACACAGCTCATGAGGAATGGCTGACCAAGCTGCACACAGACCTATCTAGCCCAGCCTCAGCAGCTGCTGTCTGTTGTCCTACTGGCTCTTTTGGACTGATCTGAGCGCTTTTTTTGTGAAAAGGAAGTAATGCACAAAACCATAGGGAACTGGATTTCATAGCCTATTTATGAAAAAAATTATTTTTCCATACTGAGTTTTAATTTATTTCTAATTGAAGAATTTAAGACACATCATCAATGTTTTTATTCCTCAGTCCATATGTTTGGGAACTCCAGTCAAATGATCTAGACTCCATTTAACACAGCTGTCTAGTTATTTAATATTTCCTCAGCAGAAAATCTGTTGCCATCCCAAAGACAACTTCCTTTAAAATAATCTGGAAATCAAGTTAATAGATTGACTGTGATTTTTAGTTAAAATGTCCAAGTGTAAATCTCCCGAAGTGAGTGATCAGGAATAGAAAGTAAAAATGTTGAGAAAAAAGAACCAAACACATATACCAAAACATTGCTGGATTCTAAATTACTGATTATCCCACTTAGAAAGAAAATTGCAGGGCACTTTCTATAGACTGATGGAGACAAACTCAGTGATAAGCAGCACTAAACAGGGAAATGCTGATCCAGAAATTATTTGGAGAATGGCAGAAATAATACAGAAAACTCTTATAAATTGCCAGTACATTCACAACTTGAAAGGAATGGAGTAGTTTTCTATGAGGAAAGAGTAAGTATTCAGATTGAAAGAGAAGAAATGACAGAGAATAAAACTTAACACCATGAAGTCATGAGAGAACTGAAGAGTGCAAATAGATTACTATTATTGACTAGTTCCCAATGTTAGTTCTGATTCCTGAAGTTACCAGTGGGCCTGTTTAAAAGAAAAACATAAAAATCCCAGACTAGACCGAGTGTTTTCTTTCCTGCATTCCTTTAAACAAACCCAGGGTTTATAGGCTTGGATGATTCTGTGGTGCAGGAGTATGACCATGCCTCTCACCTGTGTCTGCAGCTGAAGGATCAGTGGGAAGGGTCTGCAGGGAGCGGCTGAGACTGGTCTTCATGTCCTGGGTCAGTAAGCGTGACGAGGAACCCAGCCAGTTTGGCTCCTCCCAGCTTCTCTTTCCCGACTGGCTCAAGCGAGTGGGGCTGCTGGGAGCACTGATTGCCCGGTCGTACATCTAAAACAGGAACAGTTGGAGTCACTGAGGGCCCAGTGCTTGCATTTTACCCAGGCCACTGTCAGCACCCCAGCTGCTTTTCCTCCCCCTCCTCCCTCACAGAGCCGTGCCCTGGTGCCAGCCGCGGTGCCGGCACTCACCCGCTTGACGGCCAGCGTGGCGATGCCCAGCATGGCCGCTCCCCCCACGCCCAGCACCAGCCGCGCGTTGGACAGCACGAAGTCGATGGCTGTGCCGATGCCGTTGTCATCCTTCTTCCCTTTGCGCTGCCCAGCGCCTGCCATCTTCCCTGAAAGGAGCAGGAATAAACACACAAAGGGTCAAAACACACAACCCTGATGGTTCAATCCCTTCGAGCCCACCTCGAGCCCACTGCCCTCAGGGTCAGATCCCGCAGCCACAGGAAGGACCACCTAACCCTGTGGCCTCTTTATGTTCCCTCAAAGAGCTGCTTGTTCCCAGCAGTGCCAGGGCAGTACTGAACAAGCAATGTCCATTACCTGAGGGAACACATCCAAATTTGATGTGAGCTTTCTAATCACTGTTTAATAAAAGAAAGTAGAACTTACTTCCGCAAGATTTTGCAATAAAATCCAGCATATTAGGCAAAATCCTATAACCACTTGGTATTTTTCTTTTAATCTGTGTTTTTCAACCAAAACACAGCCAATTTATTTTCTAATTCCTAATGTAACAAGTGTAATTTTGCTCACAGACAAGGCAATACAAGGTAGGTAAACTTAGTCTGTAACAAAGCAGAATCTTCCCCAAGAACTCACAGGCAGTCTCAAAGCTTCTACTTCCAGATTAATTTCTGAACAATGTCCAATCCCAGATACTTCAAAGACACCCAAGAATCAACAGTAGAGACCACAACAAATCATAAAGGGAACCACTCCCTTGCCTTCACTTGACGTTTATTCCTGCCCTCAAGGCTGGTGGGTTTGACTCTCAGGCAAATCATGTAAAACACTGACAATATTTTCCTACATGTGTACTTCTGTGTCCTCCAATTTCCATTTAACCTGACCTTGAGATTTAAATTTAAAGAGTCTCTCTGGCCAACATGGCCTCAAGCTGCACCAGGGAAGGCTCAGGCTGGACATCAGGAGGAATTTCCTCACAGAAAGGATGATTAGACATTGGAATGGACCGCCCAGGGAGGTGATGGAGTCACCATCCCTGGAGGTGTTTAACCTGGACATGACACTCAGTGGTATGGTATAGTTGACAAGGTGGTGATCAGTCAAAGGTTGGACTTGATCTCAGAGGTCTTTAACAACCTAAATGATTCTGTGATCCTATAAAACACACCTTACCACCACTCTACTCATAGATGGATCCCCAGTGAACCTACATGAAAACACCATAAACTCTTCCAATGTGACCTGAGGTCTGTTTTCTGAGTCAGCGTTCAAGGTTCTGAGCTTCCCTGCCTGATTGAGATGGTTTAAAACTGCCCTAAAGCCAAGCCAATCTCAGGAGGAATGTTCCTGCCTGGATGAACCAAGAATACATTCACTTGTCACCCCCAAGCAGAAAAAACCCTGCAACTTTTGCAAAGCTCACTGTAACAGCAGCACGAACACGGTTATAACGTTGTAAATGACCTACCTGTGACCTAATGCATTTGTGAAGAGAACAGGAGAGCCCTCCTGGTGTGCCTGTGGAAACACCTTCAGGAATTCTTCAATAAAGTGGTGGGTACTGAGTGTTAATCATCTCTTCTGGTTTGCGAGGGGATTTTGGAAAGAAGAGGGAGGTAAGCTGGACCAGTGGGAGCTACAGGGAATCTCTAAACCAGGCCTCCGAGCCTGCTCTGCAGGAAGGCCTGCCCCTTCTCCAGCTGCCTTTCCTTGTCCTCCAGCCGCTGCAGCCCCTGGTTGCGGCGGAACTCGCGGCGGATGGAGGCGAGGTAGAAATCCCGGTCGGTGTAGCGCAGGCCGCGGCCGCGGCGCAGCAGAGCCCGGTACAGAGTCAGCACCGCCTCCCGGGACCACGCGGCCATCGGGGACAAGTGTGCGGCGCGGGCGGGCGACCTGCAGAGGAGTGACCGAGAGCGGGATCCGGGTCAGCTCTTCCCTTCCCGAGGGACGCGCCGGCCGCCGCCTCCCGCTCCGTGGCGGGGCGGCCTCTCCAACGGCGCGGGGGAACGGCCCCTGCGGGGCGCGGGCGGGGCGCGG
>VZTX01015939.1:0-12920 GCA_013400915.1 Pardalotus punctatus
GTCCCCATCTCGCCCCCCAAAACCCCACGCTGCCAATCCCCGGCTCCTCAAAACGCCCTGGAGCAGAAATAATCTCCGATAACCAAGCTCTTATCCCGGAAAAGTGGTTATTTTGGGTGTAGATTAATGTTCATTTCTAAGGCAAAGCGTTTCTGCGCTCGGTAAGTCACGTTGGGAGGTGGTTTCCTGCCAGTGTGGGTGGGTTCTGTGTCTCGCCCAGCGGAACCATTTATTCATGAATTACAGGTTTAATGGGCTCCTCGCCTTTTGTTTCTGATGATGAGGCAGAACATGTGCTATCTGTGTGTTCTGGGTGGTCGCAGGAAGACAATCCATTTAATTATGTCAATATTTAGAAAAGCAGGGTCCACTCATGTTTTTGAACATCATGGAATATGGCTTAGAAAAGAGAAATCCATAAATGTGGCTTGGTTATTTGAGTGAAATGTGGAAAGGTGGGGGGAAAAAAAGCCAAAATGCATGTTAATTTTTTTTGTCTAGAAGAGAAACACCACCAAAAGACTATTTAAATGTATTATAATAAATCTGCAGCACATAATAGAGTCAGCTGTGTTTGGGACTAAATGTAAAGATGCATGTCAGGAAATTCTTCCTCTTGTATGTGTGAAAACTTCTTTGTGTCTAAAAAAGGTGCAATGAATGTGAAATAGGTGAGGATGGAACTGAGCAGGGTTTCATCTTGAAGGATCACCAGGACCTGCCATTGGTGTGAAACTGCTTAATGCACAAGTTTTAGCTTCATTGAAGAGGAATCCTCATAGTGTTAGAGAATCACAGAATATCCTGGGCTGGAAGAGACTCGCAGGATCATCCAGTCCAGCTCCTGGCCCTGCACAGCCCCAGCATCCCACCCTGTGCATCCCTGGGAGCGTTGTCCAAACGCACCTTGAACCCTGGCATGGCCCCCATGAAACATCTTCCACCATCCTTGTGTCCCTGCTTTGGACACTGTCTAAGAGCTTTAGGTCTTCCTTATGTCCTGGCCACCAAAACTGCCCCCAGGACTCGGGGTGAGGCCACCCCAGTGCAGAGCAGGGCGGGACAATCCTTCCACTGGATTATCTCTGGAGTCACTCCCTGATGAAACAGCAGGAAGGAATTGGGAGTAAGTAGATTTCCTTCCAAAGCAGGCTCATCAGAGCTGAAAGCAGAGCAGATGTTTCTGTGTGTCTCAGCACTCGAGTGCTTTGTCACGCTGATCTGGGAGGAGGAGGGAGTGTTCCAGGAGAGGTGAGGAGGGAGCTGATCGTCATTTTAGGATGTTTAGGATGGTCGGGTGCTCCAGAAAAAGGTGATACCGTTGTACCTCTGATCGGAGACCTGCTCTCATCATTGAAATATTAATCTCAAAGGACAGTTGGTTTAAGCCATATGGCTGCAATCAACTTCTCTCTTTGGCTTTCTGTGACATCACTTTGTAAATCTTTCTGTAACACCAACTTGTGTAACCCCCTTCGCACACCCCACGACTTCCACGCGTCTGTCACTTCAGGATGTGTCAGCTTCCTCCCGTGGGATCTCTGCCTATTTTTAGGGCAGCTGTGATCGAGCCTGCTTTTAGAAGATGGAACCCAGTCAGTGGACAGCCTGTAAATAGCTCCTTGCTGGGGAGGATTCCTTTCATCCTGCAGGAAGGAGTAAATCGAGCGGCATTTTCAATCCTGCATAGCAGACCTGAAATATTCCCTTGGGAGCCAGGCTGTGATTTCTTGCCCACAACTTTTCCAGGCAGCACGTGATGCCCAGGGCATGTCCCTGCACGGGGGAGCGCTCTGGGTTCCCAGGCTGCAGACAGGAGTCCATGCAGGCAGCTCCCTGCTCCACGTAGGCAGCTCCTGGAGCTGGGACCGGCTCATCCGTGCCCCTCTCCCACGCAAAACACACCCATCCCTGCACTGCAACCCCTGGCAGAGGAAAATGTCTCACCAACTTTGGTTTCTTGGGTGCAGAGGAGTTAACAGAGCTGCACTGCCTGTTTTTAAAACACGGGAGTTTCGTCTCTGAGGGGCCCAGTGAGATTTCTGAGCTGCGTTTCAGGTTCTTTGGTTCGTCTGTAGCGTGGCTGGTTTCCATCCCTGCAGCTCTTTGAAATGAAATGTGAGATGGTAAAGGACAAAGCGTGTAGCTGGTGCTTGCCATGGACATTTTTATATGCAAAGAAACCTTCACAGATTGATTTTTGAAGGCTTGGTGAAGGGCTCCTGCTCTGTCTTCCCCTCCAGTTTAGTTTACTTTCTCTAACTTCGAGAAAGTGCTGATAATCAGTCAATAAAATGAATGTGACAGGAATCTTAAAAATCATTCAAGATGGGGTCTTGTGCCCCAAACAGCAGCCAGGGATGAGATGTGGCAGTTTTTTTCCTGTGTGGGCATTCCTAGAACTCAGATGGTTCTCTAAAGATTAGTCTGAGGAATGTCCTATTCTAGAGCAAGTGTAAGTAGAAAAAACACTTTCAGATTTTTATTTGACACATAATTTGTTGAAAAGGAGTGGTTTGACATGCAGATGATGTTTTTTAAGTACCCACTTAATGAAAACTGCACATGCAGATGTCCTCAGGTGGGGAAAGGAACTTTGTCATTAGTGCTGTGGGACACTTAGTGACCTGGTATTAAGGATTTAAATGAGGGAACATCTGGGCTGCAAAAGATGGGATGGAAGGAGATGCCTGGTGGTCTTTGGGCAAATCCAGATCTCGTGAGCTGGGCTTTGGTTCCTGGGCTGAGCCACCTCAAGGGCACCTCCTCCCTGCCCCACACCTCAGGTATTTGGCTTCTCTTTGGTACTGGCACTGGCGCTGCTCTGGTCTGTCAGCAGACTTATTCAGAGACACAGAGAGAAAAACCTGCATTTGCAGGGTTATTTTTCAGCTGGTTTAACTCCTTGAAATTGAATTCTGCTCAACTCCGGTACTGGAATAAAGGGAGCAAAACTGCTGTACGACACTGAGGTCTCATGATAGACCCCAAAACAAAGTCTGTGCACTTGTGTGACGTTGAACCTGAGCAATGCAGCCTTGCTGAAGAGTGAGAATGGTGCATGGCTGCTAATGGGAACTCAGCTGTATCGATTGTGGGGTCTAAATTAATGTCTCTGTGCAGTGTGGAATTGTGCTGTATAAATACAGGGGTGGAATTGGTGCCAGCACAGGGATTTCTGGGATGTGCTGCCTTATATTGGGGAGATATGCACTTAATGTATGCAAAACATTGCATAGAGGGAATATAAAACATTGCACAAAGGGGGTGTTGAAAGCTTTGCTCAAAGGGAGAGCCTGGCTGTTGCCAAAAAAGGAAAATAACACTTCCTTGTCAAGGGTATACTGAAATGTTTCCTGAATGGAAATTTAGGTTGGAAAAGACCAGGAAGGTGGTGGAGTCACCACCCCTGGAGGTGTTCAAGAAACAGCTGAATGTGGCACTTGATGCTCTGGTGTAGTTGGCAAGGTGGGGATGGGGCACAGGTTGGACTTGAGGGTCTTTTCCAACCTCAGTTATTCTGTGTTTCTGTGAAAATCCCTTTTCGAGGTATGCCAAGGAAGTGGTGTACAGGCTCTGTGTGCCATTAAAATAAAGTTTTAAAACACCTCTGTGTTTCTGTGCTGATGGTCTGTGTTTTCTGAAAAGAGCTAAAATTGTGTCTAGAATCCTGTGTACCTTTTTGAAGAGAGCGTGCTTTTAGTAATGACATTACTCTAGAATTCTCCTTGACCCTGATGTCCTTAACGTTGTTTCTTTGTCACTAGTTTGTATTTCAGAGGGTCCCCCTGTGCTTTCAGCGCTGCAGCTCAGCAGAGGAGCACAGGAGACGAGTGTGGCCCAGAAGATCCCAGTGAGGAGCCCAAGCACCCCCTCTCTGACTGTGCCTTGGAGCACAAAGCCATCAAATTGGAAGAGCAAGTCCGAGATTTAACTGTGAGTGTGCTGGTGCCATCGTGATGGCTTTGCCCTTAGCTTGGTCTGTCCTTCCTGGATTTTTTTCTGTAAATGCTAAAAGAAATATTTTAGCATCGGTGAAGGCTGTGGCAGCCTCCAGAGCAGCTGTGCCATGAGTGTGAGAGGGTGAAATTCCACCCTGCCTTCCCCAAAAGCACCATCTGTCAGCAGTGCCAGCAGCAGGACACTGGCAGGAAAAGCTGTGTGTTGGAGCTGGTCACTTCTTTCACAGCCTGGTGGCAGCAGCTTCGTGTTGATTAGTGTCACACATTGGCATAGAATCATGGAATATCCTGAGTTCCCCCAGGATCATCCAGGGCAGCTCCTGCCCTGCCCAGACCCTCCAAAATCCCACCCTGTCCATCCCTGGCAGCGCTGCCCAAACGCTCCTGGAGCTCTGGGGCCGTGCCCATTCCCTGGGGAGCCTGGGCAGTGCCAGCACCTCTGGGGGAAGAACCTTTCCCTGAAATCCAACCCAAACCTGCCCTGACACAGCTCCAGCCTCCTCGGGAGGAGCTGCAGACCCCAGGGAGTCTCCCCTCAATCTTCATCATTTGAACAATCCCAGCGCCCTCAGCAGCTCCTCCATGCCCCCTCCAAGCCTTTCACCATCTTCATGCCCCTCCTTTGGACACTCCTTAATAGCTTTATGTCCCACTGGATCCAGATTATCCAAGAAGGAAAGTCCTTTTAAGTGACAGTGTGTGGTGGAAATCATGTTCTATATTGAAGAACACACGTGACTGAGGAGGGGATGAAATACCTCAGCACTGGGCTGTTCTGGAGATAATCACCCTGAGAATCCTGCCCTGAGTGATAGATCAGCTGGTCCCAGAGCTGCCTGCTGGAGAAAGGAGGATCTCAGCAGCAGCCTGACATTGGTATTGAGCTGAATTCAGTCATTCAGTGCCCAAAATGTTCCTGGCCTTCCTTGGGTCTTCTGAGGGAATTGCAGTTTTTGTTAATCGGTAGGAGAAGGACTTGGGTTTGTATGCAGGAAAATGCAGGAGCCCAGCACAACCTTCTCTTTTTAAAGCATTTCTGAGGGGTTCCCAGGGTCAGGAAAGAGGTTTGACCTCCCTGTTTGATGTGTCCCCTCTGTGGTTACAGGAGCGGTACCGGAAAGCTTTGGCAGATTCCGAGAATGTCCGGAGGAGAACGCAGAAGTTTGTGGAAGATGCCAAACTCTTTGGTAAGCAAAAGAGCTGTGTTTGCTGCCCTGGCCTGCCTGCCTGAGCAGAAAATGCTGATCAGCAGCTTTCCTGTCCCCCTGTCCAGCCCTCCCTCGTTCATTGTAAAGCCTGCTGTGATGTTTGGCCTGGACTCTTGATATCTGGGCTTAATCACTATTTTTTCTCTATGTCCAGCTGTGTCCTGTCCTATCAGGTTTACCCACAGAATCACAGAATTGTGACTATTTGTTTTTTTTTAAATAGTCCCGGTGCAGCTGAGTTTAGTTGTGCTGACTTGGTTGAAAATCCGGGCTCTGCTGTGTGCTGAGGATTGGCTCTGGCAGGGTGTATTTTATACTCAGCTGTGTCATCAGGTTGTGATCTCCTGTACTGTATTAACAGCCTCTTCTGCTCAGTTTATTGGAGGTAGATGCTGCCTGGGGCAGTAGTTGTCAATCTCTGTATTAGATGTTTAAAACTTCTAAAAGAAATATTTTAGCATCAGTGAAACGAGCTGGATTTGTAGCTTTGGGAGCAGAAGCCGGTGAAGGGAGAAGAAACTGCTGTTCAGGCATTGCATTGTGCCAGAACCATCTTAGAGAATGAAAAATTGTTTTTCCCCAGAATGCATGAATCTCAGGAGGTTTATTATTAGTTAGTTCTAGCAGCCTTGAAATTAGAGCTGCTGTATTTTCTTACCTTCTATCCGTGGTGCTGTAAAATGGCTGCTGAGCTTGGGGATAATCAACAATGGGATGATTGATTTTGAGAGGGTATTTTTGAGCTCTTGGGATTTTGTATGTAGCATGCCTCACATATAAAATAAAAATAAATTCTTTATTAGAAATTGCTCACAGAGTGAGACTTGGGGATCTGTAGATAGAGGAAAATCTGAAAGGAGGTTGTAGCAAAGTGGGTTTGGTCTCTTTTCCCAATTAATGAGGGGTAAGACAAGAGGAAACAGCCTTAAGTTCTGCCAGGGGAGGTTTAGATTGGATTTTAGGAGAAATTTCTTCCTGAGGGTGTTGCCAAGGATGGGCATGGGCTGCCTGGGGAAGAGGTGGGGTCACCACCCCTGGAAGTGGTGCCATGGTTTAGTGGTGGCCTTGGCAGTGCTGCCTTGATGATCTTAAAGGTCTTGAGTAGCCTAAATGACGGTGATTCTGTGCAATGAGTGGCAGTTGCTGGGCTCCCGTCTGCTCCTTTGTTGCACCTCCTTCCTGTGCCTTTGTTCCGTGCCTGTTCACATGTACAGCTGGAGACAGCACCTGACTGGAGCTTCATTTTCTGTTTCCCTAATGTGTCATTCCAGTCAGGGAGTTATGACATTTATGTAACTGAGGGAGGGAGGCTGCTTTTCCTGGAATTTCTGAGCTCTGCAAGAAACCACTTCTGGAAATGCAGCCAATCTAAGCCTGTTTTTCTAATGACAAAACCTGTCTGGCTTTTCATGACCAACCCAAGGACCTTTTTGGTCCAGTCCCTCCACTGTGGTTTTAAGTAATGAATAAATTGGGGGTTTTGTACCTTTGAATAGTCATGCGTTGTTTTTGCTTCCCCCCACTGAGTTTGTTCCCTGTGGAACAGACATTTGTGTGACAAAATTATGGCAGTGGGACTGGAGCAGGGGGTGGGGAGCAGAGTCCTAAATGACAAATCTGAGTTGCAAAAAACTGTTTGGAGCGAGACATTAATGCTCTGCTTTGTCAGGAAGACCATATATATATATGTTAATGGCATAGTTGTGCATTTCCTGCATATACCTTGATTTGGGGAGTCTTTAGATTACTCTTAATGCTGAAGCTTTGCTTCCAGGAATCAGAACACACCGTCTGCTCTCACTAAATTAAATTCAAGTCAGTGAGCAGCTTTAAAGGTGCTTTCGAAGCTCTGTGACTTTGTGTCTGTCCTTGGTGCTGGCGTTGTGGGTGCTCTGTAAACTGTCCTTCGCTGCCTTCCGGCAGGGATCCAGAGTTTCTGCAGGGACCTGGTGGAGGTAGCAGACATCCTGGAGAAAACGGCCGAGAGCGCCGCGGGCCACGCGGAGCCCAGCGATCCCAACCCCACCCTGAAGAAAATCTACGAAGGGCTCTCTCTCATCGAGGCCAAGCTGCAGAGCGTCTTCGCCAAGCATGGCCTGCAGAAGATGAACCCCGTGGGCGGCAGGTACGACCCCTACGAGCACGAGATCATCTGCCACGTGCCAGCCGAGGGCGTGCAGCCGGGCACGGTGGCGCTGGTCACTCAGGACGGCTACAAACTGCACGGCCGCACCATCAGGCACGCGCTGGTCGGCGTGGCCGTGGAGTCACAGGAGTGACGTGGCTCCACCTGGGACCTTCCTGAGCTGCTGGGGACAGTGCCAGCAGCAGCTGCATGTATTTCCTTATTTATTGAGCCGGGTTTGTATCGTGTGGTGGCTTCGGGGTCGTGTGCGCGGCGGCGTCGCCGTTCGTTCTGAGGTACTCGTGTGTTTGATAATCCTTGGAGTTTGTGGAGTAGTAGTAGCTCTTCCTCAGAGCTTTGTGGCACTGCAGCCCTTTTCTCTGCTTGTTTCTCCATGAAGGTTTGGATGGGGAAGAGGGGAGATATGGGAGGGAAAGGGAAATTCTCTTCTTGTCTCCCTGTTCCCTCTCGGAGGGAGACTCCTGCAGTGGCCTTCAGGAAAGGAACTTGTCTGCCTCACTTTCCACAGCTGTGATAAGGGGCTGTACTAATACTGACCTACCTCACAGGGATGTGGTGAGGCTTTTCCTTTGCCAAGCACTGGGAAAAGCCCAAAGGGATGAGTATTATTATCACCTGGTTTTGATGTCTTCCCTTGTCCCCAGACCCCTCGGATGGGGTGAAGATGATCACTTGAAATGACACTTAGGGGCAGCTTTTTCTTATGTTGCTTCAGGAAAACAATCTGGAATTCATGGAGTCTCTGTCGTACTAGAGTTGAATAGAGATGAGTGTTTAAAAAGAATTCACTTGTTAGGTCGGACTAATGTTGATATTTCTTCTCCAGGTAAAATTCCAGCTTGCCTCCTTGTTCCCAAAGGTAAAACAGGGAATAAACAGGGAATGGTGATTTGTGATGGAGCCAGAAAAGTGTCCTCACATCTCTTAATCTCCAGCCAAAATGTGTATTTTAGAGGAGAGTAATTTCTCTTCCCTGGTGGGTATTTGTGCAGCTTTCAAGCATGATAAACTATGTGCTTTTTGTTGCAGCTGCTGGCAAAATGGAGCTGCCCTTAAGCAGGAAATCTGGACTGTTCTATTTTCTCAGCTCTCCTAGTAGACATCCTCAGATTACACCAATTCCAGTTCACATTCAGATCCTACTTTCCTGTGGTCCTAGCAAATATGAAACCTTTTGAGTTTTGACACAAGGAGAAAAATCTTCTCTGCTACAAAGTCTCAAGTGCCCTTGAACCAATTTTAGCAGCAGCGACAAAGAAAGCAAAGAGAAGCAGAAGGCTGAGGAGGTGAAAGCTGACCTCGAGCTGTCCCCCTGGTTGGAGGCATGTTGTTGTCACAGCACATATGTGTTTCCCACTGGCCTTATTGCCTGGGAGTTCATTTATCTCAGCTGAAAGGATGCAGTCACTGAGGAAGATCAGAATTTAACCCTTTGCAGAGCAGCAAGCGGTCAAATGATGGAAGAGCTGATAAGGCACTAAAGCAGGAATGGTTGGTTTTCAGGTTGTTTCTTACTGATTTGTTCCTTCCTTCCTTTTTACTTTCTGGAATTGTATCTGTAACCTGACAAATCTACTTCCAAAAATGCTTTACTTGGAGTGGATGCCATCTCTGGTTTGGAAGAAGATTTATTTTCCTCCCATTCCATTGCAGGCTTCTGCTGAAAAACCCTTTTGTGGTGGACTTTGGGATTATCCCAGCCTTTAATACTGACAGTCTTTCACCTGGGGAGACTGTGTACAGTTAGTGGGTTGTGATCCCAGAAATTTAAGGAATCTGCACATTTCTAACCTGCTCCATGCAACCTTTTTTTAGTGACAGCTGTAGTAGTGGATCCTTTTTGGTTTTGTGCCTCTCTGCAGTAGGTTCTGAGTGAGGTACTGGAGATTTCAGCCGTGAAACAGAGTTTTCCTGGCAGCTTTAGCTCGTGGAAAAACCTCCCGTTCAGTGATTTTGTATTATTATCATGTTTCTGGAAGTTTAAAAGATAAACAAGATTTTCTGTTCATTGTTTTGCTGAGCGGCTCGCCAGGGTACGCTGTTTCTCCAGAGGAGAAAATTTCATAAAATATTAAATGTGGCACTACAAATCTTGCTGTTCTTCCTCAAAAGTGAGGAGCCCATGTCCTCAGCTGGAAGGAGCAGTGGGGTCTCCGCTGCCTCTTCAGCCCCTGCTGCCTCAGCTGAGTCTTGAAGTAGGAGGGGAGAGCTGGAAACCAATTGGAAAGTGAACCTTTAGTTGTAAGGAACCAAACAGGCATTTTACACAACATTTTTCTGTCCTGGAAAGGCTGCAGCTGGGTGTGACCAAACTGATGGATCCAGATCCTCCTTAAACTCCCCCGTGGAGCCACTGGACTGTGAAGTCTGTGACAGCCACTGAGTCAGCTTGGGATTGTTTGCCAACCCTGCCTGTCTCCTCAGTCCGTACTCAGCCACTTCTGCCTTAAGGAAATACCCGAAAATGCACTCCAGACCTTCTGTCTGTACTGGGAGATTATTGATTCAGTTTGTCTGTCTGGGGTCTGCTTTCACTGAGGCACTGCTGTGTGGCTGCAGCAGGAATCTGAGGGATCCAGTTCCTGTGCAGTCTTTCCCACCCTCACAGAGGCCCTGTTTAATTTGGGGCAAGCTCTCCTCCTGTTCAAACCTACAAAACTTCTACAGGAGCCTGTCAGGCTTTCATGATTCCTGTGAAATGTACCCAGTGCTGAGAGACTTCCACAGATGTTACCAAAGAGATAAATCCTGTAGCTGTTGTTTGTCCCAGCTTCTGCTTCCCTTGAAAGGTGAAAATTAAATAACCAAACCTGGATTCCATCGCAGAATCCAGATTTCCCAGGCAAAACTTGATTCTCTTGCCTTTCAAGCACACTTAATGATGTGTTTTGTCATGGGTGAGATTGTGGAAGGGTGGGTTGAATTTCTCCTTTTGTAGGTTCTTGCTGCATTTTCTGTCCTGTTTTGTCTCCCCCACTGTCCCTTTATCCAATGACTGTCCAATAAAACACAGGAATCTTCAGGAGGGAGGGAACAGCAGAGGAGAGGAAATGTCTTGTACCTTTTAGTCATTTCCACACTCGGACAAGTCTCCCGTGGCACTGTCATGAGCATGGCAATATCTGAGCTCTGACCAGGAGCAGTGCAGAATAAAGTGAATGTTGCTTTGTGAACCTTAACTTCTCAGTGCTTCAGCAGCAGAGCTTCTGTTGGAAGAGCTGTGATCACTCAATAGCCCTTAGCAATCCCTTAATTAAAAAAAGAGAAAAAAAAAGTTATTTAAGTTTTATATTGTGAATATTGTAGTATTTTTTTATGTTAAAACTCAAGATGTTTTGATATTACTTGCAAAGTCAAATGAACAAAGCATTGCTGATCTCCAAAAATTTAAGTCCATTGAGGTGGGGGGAAAATGTGTATATATTGTATTTTTTTTGTGTGTTGCTGTGCTCTTTGTTTACCCAAAGGTTCTGGCTGTATGAAAGACAGAGATGTGTGGGAGCAGTGCAAGGAACTGACAACAACATTTGAGTTGATGTTGGAAAGGGCTGATTTCCTTTAGATGTCCAGATACTGTCCATTTGCTAATAAAACAGAAGAATTGCAGTGAATTCTCTTGCCTTTTTCCCTGCCCCAAACTGCAGCTTATTCCAACTTCCAACCAGCTGGGGCTGCACATTGCAAGGTTTCTGCTATTCCTGATCCATTGTCTGTGGAAAGGGCTGTGGGCCGTGGCAGCACTTGGCTGAACATTGTATTAATGATGCTTTAGGAGGACTCCCAGAAATGCACACACGTGTGTAAGCGTTGTCTTTGCTCACACAGGGGTGTTGTCAAGGATTCCTGCGCTGTTAACCTGCCCAGGTGTGCCAGTCCATGGTATTTCCACACTTTCTGTTGTGTCTGCTCCTGGATGACGGTGTAGAGAAATTATTTCTGCCAGCCTCTAATAGTGGTTGGTTCAGCAGAGCTCTGCCAACAGCTGAAATCTGGATATCTGGTTTTTCCTGTGCTTGGCTTTGCTGCCTGTTTGCCCCCGTGTGTGCTGTGCTGCAGCCAGCAAATTGTGCAGCAGTGCAATTAAAGGTGGGTTCATTTCCAGGATGCATTCACACTGGTGGTATCCACAGGCAGGCTGTGATCTCAGGGATTTGTCAGAGAAAAGACGAGGTTTTTTCTATAAGGGTGTGTTTGTAACAGATTTCATTCTCCTTTCATTCTCTGCAAAAATAGCTGGGCTTCCATTGCTGCTTTTGCCGTGCCAGTTGGTGCCATGTGGGTGGGCCTTGTTCTCCCAGAGCTCTGAATGCCCCCGGGCACTTCTCCCTGCAATAAAAAGCCTTTGCAAACGACCCTTTGCAAATAGCCTTTATGGGGTGAGATCAATATTTCCGTGCTGAAGATCTGCCAGCCAAGCCGGCAGTGATGCAAGGGTGATGTCCCATTATCAGGGCTTTCCCTCATCCTGCCTGAAAGGCACGGGCATTGTTCGGTGTAACCACCCCAGCCCAGGAAATCCTGCTGCTGCATTAGGCAATTTCGGGCTCTGCTGGTTTTTCTCTGCAGCAACAGTGAGAGTTGGGAGTTCTCAAACCACAGGCACCACCATCTGCAGAAAAGCCTCAGAGCTTGGGGCAGAGCGTTTTGCTTATGGCATGATATTCCAGAACTCTTGCAAGCAGGGAGGGGATCGGGAGCAGTGCTGACCTGCCTGGGAGTCCTGCTGTGTACACAGCAGATTTCTTGTCGCCCACAGCCCTGGGGAAATCAGGCTGGTTAAGTAAGAGCTCGTTAAAACCCGAGACATGTTGCAAAGATATTTGTGTGCTGTGTTTTAAGCTGCTTGGGATCGTCGTCTCCCCATCCTGGTGGGATCGGGGCCATTATAAGGACTCGAGTGAGCTGAGCAAGGGAAATTTTGGTCTGCCCACCCCAAATATTCATATTTGAGCTTCAGGGTTGTACGTGCTCCCCATGCAGGAAGTCTGAAGTGGCTCCTGGCTGGGGAAAGGAAGGGGCCTGTCTTTATTTTGCATTTCCCTGAGACAAAGTTCAAGTGATGGATTCTCAAACAAAAGTCTGTCCCTTGGTAAGGAGCCAGCCCTGAGCTGGAGCAGGCTCTGGGTCTGTAATTACATGTCCAACCTGTTCGAGAGTTTTTGCTCAGCCTTTGCTATCCTTTGTCATCCGAGTAGCAGCAGGCTCCCGTGGGATGCCCTTGGCACAAACCGCTCGCTGTCAGGCACCTCGTTTTGCCCAGGGCGCAAAGTCCGAGTGAAAGCTTGAAATGCCCGTGCTGCTGCGTGAGGCAGGCAGGAGCCAGCCTGCTCCCCTCAGCCGAGTTCCGAGCTCCGTGTGCATCGCCCACGTGCGCACGGAGCACATGGAAACGGCCCCGGCGCTGCCCTCCGGTGCATCCCGGGCACAGCGGCAGGAGGAGAGCGCTGCTGCCGGGGCAGCTCCGGGGCTGGGGCCTCGCTGTGGATTCGCGTGCGGAGCGGCGGGCGGGGAGGATGCTCGCGGTGGCCGTGCCTGGGCCGGTTCGCAGCATGCCGGGGTCCCCCGCGCCCCCCGAGCGCCGCTCTCCGCCCCGCCGTGCCGCGG